>BGPR01012576.1:0-36587 GCA_013235015.1 Araneus ventricosus | reverse complement strand
CTGCATTTAAACATAGATGGTGGTTAAAGAGCAAAGCCTTTTAATCATTATGACTCACTTCTATGTAAATACAAACTCTCTAGTGTCATAGATGTTTCAAAAATAAATAAATATGTTAAGTTCCTACCCTTTGAAATTCTCCTATTGACATATATACAGCAAGTAAGAGATTGTTTCCATATTAAATGAAGATGAAATATTGTTTTAAGTTTCTCTTAATTATGTAAAACATGTCTGCTTTGTATTAACATTTTGAAATAACTTTTTACTCACTTTTATTAAATTTTATTATTGTATTAGGAAATTTAACTAGAAATTTGCCAGATTTGGTTTTGTATATTAAAAAAAAAATAATCTTAGTGTCAGTTTTTGACTGCAAACTTTAAAACTTGTACTTCTGACTGCAAAATCTGTTGATTTCTCTCTGCCCCTTTCATCCATTGTTTTTCCTTTCTATAAAAATTGAGAATTTTTTTAATGGATATTTTTAATTATTTGTTTTATGAAATTAGCTTTTCTTGTGTTTTCGTATTGCTGTTTCTAACTAGTTCATATTTTCAGTATGAAAATTAATCATGTAGTTAAAAAAAAAAAATAGGCTTGCATTATTCCAGTGGCATAGCAAGGATAAATAGTGCCAGGACTATTGACTTTTTTCCATTTAATTGTTCCAATAGCTCTTAATTAAAAATTGCAACTGATTCCTTCATTAATTATTCTTAATTAAATAGGATTATATAAGGGCTTAGGCTTAGAAAAAAAGTGGACTGTAAATTTATTAATTCAAATTCAAGGTAGATGCTCTCTCACGAGACCCACTGTACTGCTCAGTGATGCATTAAGCTCTTGCACAGCACCTAACATTGGAGAGACCGCATACATAAAAAAGCACTTAACAAAATTTGTTAACTGATACTCTTTGGGAACCAATCACAAGACAAGTACAGTTTTATGTGGAAGGTTTGAAGTTGCTAGATTTCCTGTAGAAAGAAAATTGCATTCTGTTGGTAATCATGACTAAACATCTTATTTGGTTTTAAAATGTGCAATTAAAACCATATTTATTTAACAATGGCCACCATGACTAGTGCCTGCAGCATTGATGCACCTTTTTCCCACTGCCCATTTATGCTGTAATAAGCAAAATGGGATTAATCAATAGCATTGATTTTTGACAGAATTGTATAGTAATGTGAAATATTTGTATGTTTAGTATACATGCATCACACTGACTAGTAACTTAAATAAAATTCTAGTGGAATTGTTAGATCTTCAATACAAGAGCTTCCAAGAATTTTTTCTCTTTTGCTTTCAGTAACCTGAATGAAATCTTTCCAGTTAAAGGTTATATATGGTTTAAAATAGTATTTAAATGAACTCGCATGATTTCTTTTAACACAATTAAAAAGTTGTTGCTTGTATTAAAGTATAATAAACTAGTTCAAAAAGACTTTGAATAAACAATGCGTGGTGTCTTCTCAGCTATAAAACGAGCAAGACTTAGAAAATTAATTCTTAAATATTTAATTTATTAATGCTTTTGAGAAGTATGCTGAGCAGTGTTTTAGTTCTTCCATGCTGTTCCTTTTTGAAAGTACCATACATTTTTACTTATTTCTTAACCCCTGGAGAATATGTGCTATAAAGAGAAGCGCAAAGATTCGGAAGAGTGTTGCACCCTGCTTCATTATTTACACAAAACTAGCAAAATTTTAAAATTATATATTCTGAATTATCTGTACAAACAGTTCTAATTACATAAGAATTAATTAAAACTTGAAAAAATTTAATAAATAATACTTATGTGTTTGAAATGTGCAGCATAATATAAGAAAAGAATGTTTCTTGCATACGCTTCCAACAATTTTTTCATAGAATTTTGCAGTCACACAGATGATTTCATTAAATATTTATTTCTTTGGGTTTGGCTCCTCAAAACCGTTCCTTAGACTCATTATGGGCTTAAGCAGTTTTCTGTGATCTGCAATATGCCGGATTATGTTGAGGACCAGCCTTTTAATAATTCCTTTCTCTTTCCAAATTCTGTAGGAGTTTCTTCTATAGAAAGAAGTAGCACACAAGAGTTAATGTCAATACTGTACAAAAGTGGAAAAATATCTTGTATAAGGTATCAGTTTGAAATTATAGCTATGGAATATGCTGCTACCATTTTGTCCAAGTCATTAACTGCCCGTTTTGACAGATTGTAGCAGGCAATTATTTCAGGCTTTCTGAAGTCTCCTGTACTTTTATCACCTTTATTATTGTTATGCAATGTGGATAGCAAAATAATCCTTCTAATTTTCTTAGGCACATTGGAAACAATTGTCTTTTCTTTTTGAAATCCGAATACAGAACACTGTAGGACATAATTCCTGCAGTTGTGAGCTTTTTCTCAAATATTCTTTGTGAGAGCGGACCACAATTACATTATGTCCTGAATTATATAACTTTTGCATCACTCTCGCAGCACAGGCATTTGTTATAAGTTTGGGTATCTGCATAAATCTCCGCTTTAGAAGTATGGAATGTTCTTGGATTCATTACTTCCTCATCATAACTTAAGTAGTAAGACATTATCCTCCTATCACTAGCATGTTCATTCAAATGACCAAATGATCTCAATGCAACGAGGCACAAGAGGATATTTTACCTTCCTTAAGCTGAATTCCAATTTTAAAAAATATATACATATATATAAAGGCATTTTTCTTAAAATAGGATCTGTTTGTTGAATGTGACCTTAAAATCATCTAGCATGGATTTGACTCATTTCAGTCCAAGGGAAGTCAGCAATCTGTTTATGCAGCTTGGGGTGTGAAATACCCCCTTGCACATTCTTGCTGGTTAATTCAAAGCATTTTGAAAATAAAAAAATATTGTGCATTTCAATGTTAAAATAGAAATAAATAAGTTGTTTACAGGATATAGTTTATTTTCCAGGTGAGCTATACAGCATAGTTTATTTTTTCTTATCGAGAAATTAAAATTAAGCAAAAGCTATTTGAAGATATGTTTTTATATGAAAAAATATTTATAAATTTTAAAAAACCATACAAGTAATTATTTTATTTGCTTAAATAGCTCATTTTTTTAATTCGTAAATATTTGCTGCCTGAATATGTAGCCCCCCCCCCCCTTTCCAAGCTTTCTCTTTTTGTTAGAAATTTTAAATTGGAGAGTTATTGTTATTCTTTTAGTAAACTTCTTGTGTACCATGCATTCCAACCTTCACGCGATGTAACTTATTGGTGTGAATAAAAGCGTCCATATGTACAAAGTTTCTTCTTGGAAATCTGTGCCGAGTCGTGTAGTTCCTTGTATCATTTTAGGAAATAGTTCTTAACATGTAGTTAATTTTTTAGGACAACTTCTTTTAAGTAAATGATAGATTTAAACATTAAAATTTTTCAAAAAGAATATTAACGGAGGAATTTTGCATGATAACATTCTTTTGCTGTTCATATTAGAACCTGTATTGTTCAATGCTTGCATTTAATAAAACTTTGTATTCATATTACATCTTCTCCCAACCCACATACAGTGTTTGTATGTCTTATCTTATTTTGAATAACTGGAAAATGCAGTTTGTTCCTTCAATGTTTCTTTACAAATTATTCGTTTTTATATTCTATAAAGTTGTCACAATGTTAAAACAGTTGAAAAGCCTTATACACTTGTACTGTCATTTTCTATTTTTACTCAAATTTTTCTCAAACTTCTTTCTATATTCCCTACCTTAATCCATATTAAACTGGAAATGTAAAATTTCATTCTGACATTTTCAAATACTGTAGCATATGGCCTAATAAGAAATATACCATCCTTTGTGTCCTGCTTACTTCATTTCTCAATCCTGTAGATTTCAGTTAAGTTCTTCAGTGAGTGATGTTAATATTGAGGTTTTGTTGAATGACTGTGTTAAATTGTGGGCTATTCTGGTAACTATTTTTACTTGCAAATTGTATATTAGGATCCATTACAAAATCAAACACAAAACTGGATTTCTAATATTGTATTTGTTTTTCTTTTGATTTATATTGTGCATTGCATAAGTTTAAAAAAAATAATACAAGTTTTTTGTTTAATCCTTTAAAAAAAATAAATTCTTGGTGGATGCATGTGTTTGATTTCACATTGCTTATATAGAGGCTTGCTTAGCTCTCAGATTTAGGCTTGGGAAATGTTGCATAAAGCTGTTAAATAAATAAAAATTATTGGCAAGCATGTAGAGTCAAAAAAGAATATCATTTGCTTTAGGTTGAGTTACTGATCTGTTTAGCAAAGATTGGTAATTATGACTAAAATCTTTCTTGCTTCGTTTTTCTGCAGGAAAAATATTTATTGTGAGGAATAAAAATCCATCTTTCTGTGAATGATAGAAATTTTCCTACTATTTTTTTTTTTTTTTTTTTTATTGTTGGTAGACTCTTTGATTTTGATCATTCAATATATTGTTAAAAGATTTGTTTTTGGTCATTTATTTCATTCTTTGCATAAAAGTATGAAATTTGTTATGTGGAAAGAATTTTAATCTGTAACCAGTCACTGCTCCTATCTTTTTAAAGATCATCAAAAGGCTTATTTTAAATTTTGAACATTTTTGATTTTGCTTATTTTATTGATTGTTTTATTAATAAGTATAGTTTTTAGCATTGAGCGGACGACATCAAAGCCAAAAGTAGTTGTTTTTGTACCAAAAAAATTCAAACTTCTTAGTTACAATATTCCAAGATTGTTATGTGCCCAAGAACTGTCAAATGCTAAAAATTGGTAGCAATGAGGGAACAAAATAATCTCGGAAAGGAATATTTAGTATAAAATTAACTTATAATGCATTAATTCAGTTGTATTAAGATAATGATAAACTGTATGGTTTTTTTTTTTTTTTTTTTTTTTTTTTTTACTGAATACATCATGCCAACTCATCAGATATACATTTTGTGTAGTTTTATTAGTCAAAATTTTAAGATTGTGCAAAGATAGATAAGTAGGCATCTTGCATTCTGCCACATTATTTTAAATGTTTTACTTCTGTCAATAAAATATTTCTCCAGGATAATGGATATAAGATTATTATTATTATTTACAATAAAAGCAAAACATTTGAGCTCGAAAACTGAAATTATCTGTTGCAACTAAGACATTTTAAAACTAGGAAAATGACTTGTGGTTTACCCTGATGTCCTTTATTTGAAAACAAATTTAGGCTACAGAGATGTTTTCATGTATTGTTCTCAATTGTTAATTATTTTACTTCAGTTTTATTGGTGTGTTATGTAAAAATTAGAAATCTTTTCTTTCTGCGAATGATAGAAATTTTCCTATTTTTTTTATTGAATGTCAGTAGACTCTTTGATTTTGATCATTAAATATATTGTTAAGAGATTTGTTTGGGGTCATTTATTTCATTCTTTGCATAAAAGTATGAAAGTGGTTATGTGAAAAGAATTTTAATGTGTAATTTTTAAAGATATAGTGCCTTTACATTTGCAACTTACATTATACATTTAGTTAAATGAATCAATATTTTACTTACCGAATATTGGGTCAATTCATTATGCAATTTATCTTATAAATGTTTGTATAAGATTGCTTGCTTGAAAAAACAATTAATGTTCTTTGGCTTATATTCTATTTAAACATATCAGTATTTGTATAATCATATAAGTTATTCCACAATTAATTACAACTTTAAATTTTCCTTATTAAAATATGGCCATCTACCGTGATTTTTTGAATTTGTATTACTGTTATTATTAAGCTTTCTCTTGAATTTCTAAATATGTGTTAAAGAAACTGCACTATGCTTTATTTTTCAAAAATTGCTCAGTTATTTTGAAATGCTTTTTATAATTATGCACATCTGAAGCATATTGGATATTTTGTCTGGAGTGTAACGAAATTGCAAGTACTTTTGCCATTTTTGCATTAAATGGAATGAAATTTCAAGTGGATTTATTTTATCCTTATGCATAAGTTAATAGCTCATTAAGCAATATATTTATATTCAAATCACTTCATGACTCTTGTCTAAATTTTAAGTTACTTTTGCTGTAATGTAACATTGAAAATAATTTAACTTTTTATCTTTTCTCCATAGTCCAATCATGATGAAAGCCAAAATAAAATGCACTTCAGTTTTCCAAAAGTATGAAGAATGCCACAGACGATATCCTGAAGACCACTCTCGATGCTCTATACGCTTCAGCGATTTCCTCAATTGTGTGGATACTGTTGTAGAAAACTCCTCTTGATGCTACTCCAATTATAGAAATTTTAATTTAATTTATAATTACATTCTAAAGACTTGCCAATCTGCATTTACCTCAACCCTCCGGACAAAACTGCCTTCAGTTCAACATAATGGTTCCTCACATAGGATATTTTATTGGTTTATGTGTTCATTGTTTTAGATTTATTTATTATGGACAGTTTTAATTCCAGTCTCCCTTGTATTGATCTGCTCTGTATATACAGAAGTGATATATTTTGCATAATAAAATGAGTTTTTCTCTATTAGTAGACTTTTTTTGTTCAATTCTGTCGATGTTTGTAAAGATACATTTTAAATGCTTACTTTTATAGCGTTACACATTTATTTACTGAATCAGTAGAAAAAATTTATTTGTTGGTATTGTTTTTTATTCGATGTGTGTATTTGAGCATCCTCCTAAATCCTTGACTTTATTTCTGGTTGCTGCTTCGTAAATTGTAAACTTTGTTGTAATTTTAAGTAAGAAAAAAAACATACAATTTATGAGTTCATATATTCCTCACTAAGAACAACTGAGTATAGAATAAAATTTTATTATAAAAATGTTCCACAATTGTAATTATAAGTAAATATATTTTAACTACCATAAATTAAACCAGCTTTCATATGAAAGTTTGTTTTATATTCTGAAATGAATAATTTTTATGAAGTTCAATATAAATTTGATTTCAAAGCTATACATTTGCATCCATATTAGCATACCTTTGTGCCATAGTATTTTTCTTTTCGGATATACATCTTCTAACTTTTTATCGTTACTAGCTTTCTTTTAGTATAGTCATTCATACTAATCCAGGTATCCATAAATAAAAAATACAATATAACACTATCTTGTATACTAATCAATTGTTATCTTCCTTTTTAAGTCATAATTGAAGAGCTGATTGGATGAACATGTTAAGTGACATATTTTTTAAAAAATTTAGATAATTGGGTAAGAGAACATGTTGAAGTCTTAATTTAAATATAGGAAGTTCATTAAATCTGTAAAGTAAAAGAATAACGAAGTTTTCAATGGATGAACATGTTAAGTGCACAGTCTCTTGCTGTTTCGTGGTGGGGGAACATGTTAAGGGCACTTAACATCTTCCATGAGAAATCTGTTAAACTTGAAAAAAATAACATCTGCTTCCATTGAAGCCAAGGCGTTTTCAGCAAGGGAAATAGTGGCAAGACAATTCGAATATAGAAATCATTTGCTTTTATAAGAAGTTTCACAGTAATTCTTTACAACTTTTCTATCTAGTTTTTCATTGTGAGTCATATATCACACTGAATTGCATTGCATGATAAAGAAAAGAGAATTTAATGGTAACTAAAAATAACTTTTTGAAATTCATCTATTTACTTTTTCAGTAATGGTTTATTTCAGCATTGCTGGTGCAATTTATTTTTTTGAAGTCCAACCAGAAGACTAACTATTTAAAAAAATTTCGGTGATCACTTAAATTAGTTTTTTAGCTGTTTTTGTTTTTGCATACTTATATTTAACTTGACTTGTTTCATGTATGTTAATAATAATATTAAAAATGTTTTTTTTTATTAAAACCTTAAATTAAAACCTTATCAAATTTATTTCCCTGTTCCCAAGACATTGGTGAGAACACTTTGAAGGAAGATTTACAGACACCACTAAACTCTTCACTGCAAGAAAGTATTGAACAGGGAACTTCATGGAACGTGAAATGTTTTTACGAAAGTCAATCAAGTTAAGAGATTACAATATTAATCAAATTTTTTAAAAACTACATTCTCATTATTTCACTAAAAGGTATATTTCCTTATTTTAATTATTTTCTACTTTTTATTCTTTTATTTAAAATTTATTATTATAAATATTGTGAAATCTTATCATTTTTCTCAAATTATGTAACTAAAATTTAATTATGTTAAGCAATCATTTGGGATAACTGAATTCTGAAAATATTAAAATAGTGTATTGTCATCAAGAACACAAAATTTCAAAACACATTAGTAAGTGAATGAAGAATTCATTTTAAAATTCCACTTTCACAAACAAGAAACAAATTAAGTTAAATGAAACTGTAAAAAAATGATAACCTACGAGTTGAGGCGATAGTCTTTGGAACAACGGTTATATTATTAGGGTGATGATCAAAGAATGTTATTATGAAAAAATGCAATAAAAAATTGAGTAACTACGTTCTTGAGAGAAGGAAATATATAAGCTCGTAGCAAGTTAAATTTTATTGTTTAAATTTTTATTCTTTGAAAATGAAAGGAAACTGAGGATTTTATTTCCCCTTTGAATCCAGCTCTTCTGATTCATCTCAATTTGAAGAGAATCGTCAAATATATAAAGTAGACGAATATATATAATGTCCACGATGGTACGAATCGATTGTATAGAAAAGATTAAAAACTTAAAACAAAAGCTTCTTTTTCTGAGAAAAGAGCATAAATTGTTTTATGAATCATTAATCCAAAAAGAAATTGCAAAACATTAACACTGATGACAGTGATTTTGAGGTTTATTTTTATTGTTCCCCAAACTTGCATATTTTGTGATCTTTTTGTCTGTGTATGCATATACTATTTCAGCATCCAATTTGCTTAATTTTTCTTGTTCTGCTTTGTGATGAAAATATATAGAGTTTTATAGTTATACAGTTTTGCCAATTCATTAATATGCATATGCATTTAATCTGCCACAGTTTCGTTGATTCAGTCAGGAACATGCACTTAACATGTTCTTCCACAACTGACAAAGTAAAACAGATTTGTTATGCATGAATGGAAGAGCATGTTAAATGTAAAAGATTATTAAATTTCCTTGAGATTAAAAGAGCTATAGCCATGACAATAAACATAAAAAAAAAAATTGAATGCTTTTTTGATGCTGAAGTGCCGGAACAGCAAAAATGGAGTGATAAAGACAAAAAAAAAAAATGTAACCTCTAAACTTCAAAGCTTGTTTTCACAAATTCGCACAATTGTCACTTAACATGTTCATCCACTCAGCTCTTCAATTAAGTTTAAAACTATGCACCTCTTGGCCTAGAATACTGACAGCACTTTTCAGAAACAAAAGTATGTAAATAAACAATGAGACATCAGAAATAACTGAAGGAGAGGGGAAAAAATTTCAGACTCTTTGTGTAGTTTAAAGAGATGAGAATGATAGAACTCGGAATATCGTTTTGACATGTGACCAAATATTCAATCTTTTAAGCAGATCTTATTTTATTATAGAAGTTAGCTTGTAATATATTTTTTTAAATTCTTACTAATGCTCTTGCATGCATCCAATATGTTTTATGTGCTCAAAAAATATTATACTGCATTACGTCATTCAGATTTATCTGTATGAGTATGGTAAAACAGATTTTGTTTCAATAGGCTTTGATTTTAGATTTGCATTTTAAGGATTTTCTAGAATTGAACAAATGATTAATATTGTAGATCATTTGTCATTCTAATAAGTAAATACTGAAATGTAAACCTGAATTGGGAATTTATTTGTCATTATAATAATTTGAAATTATTAGGGAATATATGAATTGATACAGAAATGTAATTATTTAAGTCGTATTTCTGTAAGAAATTAATTACTTAAACCTCATAAAATGGCATCATGTATGATCTTGTACAATGATTTATGATAGCCAATAATACTGAAACTATATTTGTACTATTGCAATGAATACTATAGATACACAATATATATAACATCAATAACAGCTTTTGTAGTTGTACTTCATTTACATGCAAAATTGCTGAGAATTTGCTTTAAATCTGCATTTTAAAATGATTTGTATATATTGGTAATTCCCTTTGGATTCAATTACTTTAGAAACCTGAGTACAGCTACTTAGTTACTGTGAAATTATGGTGCATTATAAAAAGCAAAATTTTGGATTTGCACTATGCAAAATTTATAATGAATAGTGGTGGACTTAAAAAACAACAAAAAAAAAAGTTACGGACACTTTTTGAAATTACTTTAAGATTTGAACATTTTTTTCGAATATCTCCCGAAAGGCTGGATGGATTTTCTTTGAACTTTGACCATGTAAAGAATAGGCTTGAACTCGCAAGTTACATTGTAGATTCAGTCACAAGGGTATTTCAGGTATCGACCGGAAGTGGAAAAGCGATTTTGGCTGACCCTGTCTCATATTTTTAGCTAAGCCCCCAACTTTTTTCGATAAAGTATTAAATTTTTATTTCATCGTAGCTGCCTAAAATTAAAAATTACAAATGGTTTAATATGAGCAACCAGTTTCCTTGATTGGACCGATGACACAATTTTTAAAAGCTTTGCTTTTTTTAAAAGTTACTTTAAAGTGTATTTCATAAAAAGTTAAATACATTGTTCTGAAGATAAATAAAATGCATAAAATTCTACCAGTTGTTTTTCTTAAAAATTCTTCTCTGTCACTGTGCATTAAAAAATATCCAGGTAATCCAAATTCGGCATAGTTCCCCTACACGCAAAGTTAATGTCGAGTGTGTTAGAAAATGTTCCATTCGCCGCAGTGCACACTTTTGTTCTAGATCTTATGTCTTCAAACACATTCCCAGCATGGAAAATGTTACACGACTGCATGCGACGGTGATATGATGACAGAGATATACACAGATTACAGAGACTAGCACTAGTGTTGCGTTCACTTGATCTTTTAGATTCGATATTATCTTTTCACGAATATCGCTTGTTTCGTAGTTTTTTATAAATCAATGTTATAACATATACCATAATACAAATTATTTATACACTAAATTAACATTACAACATAACTTCTCGCATCGATTTCGGACTTTTTGTGCTGACTTTTTATGCCTTGTGCAACATTATGACTTTTCTTACTAAATCGCTTCAAACTTTGTAAAACACACACAATTTTTGATCCTATCTTCTAGAGTTTTTGAGATACGAATTTTAACGACAAAGTTTTCCGCTAGAAAGCGCTGTGATATATTTCTTCGTGTAGCGCATACACATTTCACTATACCTGGACACCTATTCAGGGCTATAGCTGACGCGGTTCACGAGTTTTTTTTAGATAAAACTCACTAAACCCGTTAACGCCCAAATTAAGTCAAAAACATAGATTTCAATAAATTTCTATTAAATTATGTTTAAAACATCTAGATGAAGATAACTGAGAAGAAAAATGAGTAGAAAATTTTTTTACTTAAATGTTAAAGATTTTTAAAATATAGTAAAATATCAAAAAAAAACATTGCTTTCTAATCCCTTGCATTACCTCAAAAATAAATCAGAGGAAAAAATTTCAAAATGATCGAAGATCTGTCTAACTGGTGGAATATGTCGGTTGAAAATTGTTTCGAAGTTTGTGAATACCTATTGACTCGCTAGACAAAGTAAAAAAGAAACAATGGAATGCGATCGGTTTAGGTACGGAAGTCAAGATGTAACTGTCCTCAAATGAGGACACTAGGCGTTGATGGGTTGTAAGTTTAACGTCTCGCTTTGCAGCTACAGACAGGATGTTTTGAGACAGACCTTCTTATAGGGATATCAGAAGGGACCATAGACAGGGCATATTTCCCATAGGGCCAACCTTGGCCATGGTCTAGGACGCAGCCGTCATGGGACGTATGTAAAGAAGAAATAACAACCAAATATCACACATTTTTTAGTGTTATTTTCAAAAGGCCATATAAAATGACGTTTCTGAAATTTACATTTGTTATATTACATATATTGAGCGACACATTTTTTTGTCTTCTGTGACTCTATCGTCTCTTGCCCATGCACTTCTTCGCATTCCAAGAGATTTAATAAGATCTGTCCGCTTCAAAGACCCTTCAAGCCTGTTCACGGACAAATGCGCCAACGAAGAAGTTCTTTTAGGTATTTAAGACGATTTTAAGAAGTGAAGAGTTTTTGTAAGCGTTCTTATTATGTTATTTCAAAAGTAGTGTAATTTTGAATGAAAAATTTAATGCGATTCAAAGATTGTACGTAGTGCTAATATGTTTCAAAAATAAATTATTGTATATTAAATTGAAAATTATTCATTAAAATTTTTGAGAGGGGAGGAACGCAGAATCTGTTTTGGCCGTAGAAATGTGTAAGTCCGGCCCTGACCATAGAGATGTAACGAAGACGACAACTGAACAGGCATTCCCTTCTCCAAATATCCACACTTCACCCATGTAAGGTCGTTTGTCTCCCCAACTCCGACGGTAGATTTTTTCCATCCACCAGGCGCACATACCCGGGGATTTCGAACTCACGATTCTCGTGCATGCGACACTGTTTCTGATCTCGATTCCGAGACTTCGCCACGATGTCCTGGCGGCCAGTGGGGTAACGACAGGGGGTCAAGGGTGCTAAAGATGTCCCAGGCGCCAGTCTTAGAGGGTCCCGAGGAGTCAAAATATTATCCACACAGTGTTTCAGGCCGAATTAATGGAACTGAAAGAAGCAATCATCAAAGCAAATCAAGGGAACGAAATAACTAAAATATGGACAGACAGCATTTCGAGTGTAATGGCAGTGCTTGATCCTCATCAACTTATCCGAGACATTCAGTCCCTACTCACACAGAATCGAAATATTCTGGTTAGATGGATCAAAGCCCATGCAGGCTATCGGGGTAATGAAGAAGCCGATACTCTCGCCAAAAAAGCCATCACAGAAGGCGTTGTAATGAAATCTCTAAACCCTCGATGCGAACTTAAACAACACTTACAAGAACTGTTTTTAAAACAATCGCAAAATCTTTGGAATAATGTAAACGCTGGACGTTCTGTTCATAAAGTGCTCAAAACAGTTAACCTAAAACCAGTCTTTTGGACACGTGAAGAAATTCTGTTTGTCACAGGATACGGTCCATTCCCTTCATTCCTTAACCGTTTCCATTTATCGGATAGTGACTTGCGACGTCTTGCCCATTGACTCTCTCTTGGCATATTAGGAAACCTTCTACTTCACTGGAAAGTCTGTGGTACCAAAGAGTCCTGGAGAATCCGAATTCAAGAGAAAAAATAATAAACATGATTAAATTCATAATAGACAATGAAAACATAAAGCGACTGGAATAAGTACTCACCTGCCTTTGTACAATAACTCTAGCTTATCCTGCATTCAATACACTGAATATACTAAGTTCTTCCTTTTTCATAAATCTTTGATAGTAATCTTCCTATTCCTTGTATCCCACAATTAACACGCAATGGCTCCCCATCTCTAATACGTTACTCAAAACCTGTGCATTGATGTAATCTTCATCATGTTGTTCGTCATCATCTACATTCACCATTTTTCTTTCATTCACACCGTGTTATTCAAGATATTGTATATATTCCTTTATTTTGTTGTCATTTCTATGTGTTAACACCAGCTTTGTAAATTCTTCATTTGTCATTCTTCTTTTGCTGTTTTTTTTTTTTTTTTTTTGCAATTCAATAAAGTTCACCTACATCTATACCAACCCGGATAGGATCCACATGAGCTCTAGACACGGCGGTGTGGTGTGGTGTGGTGTTAAAGTGCCCTTTTGTCAGTTTTTAAAATCAAAAAAGACGCGAAATAATATCACCATGCCCCATTCACCCTTGCTAAGCCACTGAGGGGAGGAAAAATCACATTATGCCCAGTTCCACTGCCCCCTCCTACATTTTTTGCGGAAAAAATTAAATTTTTATTAATTTTTGCTACCTAAAACTAGGAATAATAATAATAATAATAAATAGTCCGTGAAAACTAGCAATTTTTGTAACTAAATTTTTAAATTTTGTTCTCCAATATTCCTGTGTACTTTCAGGTGTCTATAAATATTTTGCCCCCCCCCCACACTTTTGTAACCCAATCATCGCTACTGCGTGCAAAGATATAGTGACTAGGAGGAAAGGGGGAAGGGTATGAACAGACCGGGTGCCAGCCTTAGAGGACAATGGTGGCAAAATACAAGTGCGTATTTGTCACTTTTATAAGCTAAATATGATGAAGGGGGTAAAAAAATAATATTATGCCCCAGGTGCCACTTACCCTCTCTACGCCATTGCTAGTGACCCTTGCTTAAATTAAAAGATAACTTTTACAGAAAACGCTACCATACATTATAATGGTTATAGATTTATAGAAGCTTTTGTGGGAGAAAGTTGCCGCATGCAAACTCCGATAGAGTATGCAAGCGGTAGTATGCTTACTTTATTTTAAAGTGTAAGAAGTAAAGTTTAAAGAATCTTAAATGTAACTAACTTACTCACAAGCAAATTATTCATGAATTTACATTGATTCTGAGAATTCTAGATGAAGCAACTTTACTGTATATGGATTGATATTAATGCCAAAATGAGCCCTGTGTTTAAATTTATAGAATTCAGTGCAAACTGAAAATACAATATCTTATAGTTTGGATAATTTTTATTTTTACTTTCTTGCATTTGAAGCATAGGTACAGAAAGTATTGAAATCATCAAAAATTTCGATCAAAGGATTCTGATTAATTTCGACCATTCTGAGTCTATATATATATATATGTCACCAAAACGGTAGACCAAATATTTCCACGGAAAGGGATACATTTCTGAAATACTATTAAATTATATTCTGTGAAGCTAAATGAAATAGCGCCATATACAGAAACATGCTTTTTAATACTTGTGTCGCTAATAATGTGTAAGAACCATGTTATGTTGGGAATAGTCGCCGAATTTGAACCTCCTGGACATTTTTTCAATGTGCAGTGATAGAGAGACAATTTTAATGAAAAAAAATGTATAATTTTTTTGTAGCTTATTTATTTTCAGGACAGTGTAATTAACTTTTTTAAAAAATACATTTTAAATTAGGGGAAAAAGGCAGCTTAAAAAAATGTGCCATCGGTCCAATCAAGGAAACCGGCAGCTTAGATTGGACCACTGTTCTTTAAGCACAATTAAAGCAAAAATATTTTTTTGGTTCTCGAATTCACATTAGCACACAATGCATGAACCCAAATATGGCATTTTATGCACAATATCACTTCCTTTTCTCCCTCACAAATGATATAAATGATAAGTACCCTAAGTTTTTATACCTTTTGATCCAACATTTGATGGCTTTAGTGTTCTTTTATTTATTTATTTATTTGCTCTGACTCGTTGCAATTCCAATTTATGAGGACTACTAGAGTGATAAACTTCTGTCGGAGGTATTCCTGTAGTTTTAGATAATAACCCCATTGGTTTATATGGTCAAATCTAGGCAAACTTCGGACAACAACAGCAAAATTCTTTCCTAAACTTAATTTAAAATCATTATCAAAAAATAATTATAGTAAGTTGTAGCTAAAGAAATTTGCTAACTGAGGATATAATAATATATTTTCCTACTTAATTTAGAACAGTGTAAGGGCTCTTTGTTCTTTTGTTAAAATAATCAATTGCTGATGCATAAATCTAAATACTTGTTTTCTAACTGTAACCACATAGCGCTTTCTTTTAAAAATTATTTCATACACTCCACTTGCATTATTACAGCATAATTTGCTTATTTTAAGGTCCAAATATTTAATAGAATTGACGTTATAATACCGGTCCAATCTAGGGACCGGTCCAAATTTGGAGTCGTTCTCCTATATTTGAGTTAATGCGTTTTTCCCACTCTCGTTGCCACTCCATCTATTTAAAATAATTCATTTATTTATATGTAAGTTATCGTGCCTGGGATTAAAATAGGTTTTCAAGACATCGTGAAGGTCTAGAAAAATAAATTAATTAATCAATTAAAGAGCAAGATAATTAAATTGATATCATTGAAGAGATTTTTTTTAATTTTCAGATGGCATATATTTTTAATAATCGCTTTCGAAATCCTTTCCAGAAACATCAGAATTACAAAATAAGAAAACGAGTGTCAAATCGTTAGCGAAAACCTCATTTTGGAATATATTTGTGGATGCCAGTCGAGAACTTTTGGTTGTCTAGCAAACTGACATCTGCATTTCTAACCGTACATTATTTTCGTACGTATTTCTTATGAGGAAGTGTACGAGAAATTCGTGAGGAGAACATTACCGATTTTTTTTTATTTGATTTGACAGTGAGTTCTATTTTTCATGTCACAGATTATTCCTTCCCCACAAGCATCTTTGTATAAGTTGCAGATTTACTTCATGTTTATAGTCGTTAGAAAATGGATCGATGTTGTATTTCAAGCACAGGGTAAGCTACCGCCATTAGATTTCGTTTGTTCAGAAGGTAGACTATTTTTCATATTTCAGAAACTGTTTAGTGTGTGAAGTTGGATAACAGTCATCAAATTGTCGCAAGCATGAAATCAATAAATTTCATGCACTCAATCTTCTTGCTCAACATCATTTTAGAATGCTATCGCTTTCGAGTTTCATATTCTTTTAACATGATAATGTTTATAAGCTGGCAAACTATCTGTAAATTGCCACATGCGTGATGCAAAAATCTTTCAAAACGTTCTACTAGGCAGACCGTTGGACCTAGATCTACCAAATTCGTCTGGAAGTTATTTCTTGGGTAGTAGGTGCTCACCGAAAAAGATTTTTTTCCAAAATATTAATTAGATTTTTAATTAAAAATTAAGGGGACATACGACTCTTAAACATCGAAAAAATGGTGGTAAACTGTCAAATTCAATACATTATATCTCTGAAACAATGCAATTCACAAACTCACATTTTCTTCTAGAAAAATATCTGTTCTCTCTCATTTTGAAATCTTCATATTCGTATGTATTTGTTTGAGATAGTAATAAATATGGGTATAAGTTTTGGAGAAAAAAATGAGAAAGTCACCTTGCGCACAAGATTACGAATAAAATATTTATCTAAACACAATATTTTCGGTATCTAAGTAATCCAAACAGTCTGTTTAAGAAACAGAACCACAATATATTAACATTTAAATATCATTTCTATTTTATATACCAATTTAAAGTAAAAATGGTTAAAATTTCAACTTTTCTAACACCCCAAAAAAACTTCTTTGGAGAAATATGTGCAAAAATGCAGTTCAATTTGTAGAACATAGCAAAATACATGTTCGGTAAAAATTTTATGTAAAAATATTCAATAGTTCTTGAGATATCGTGCGCGCAATATAAAAAAAAACACATTTTGAGATGTAGCGCTTTAAAAATATGGCCATATTCAATGTTTACGTTGAAGAGATGATATATTTTCCTTCGTAACTTTCATAATTATGGGAATTTTTTAACGCGGATTGTTTTAAATTGTTCAGAAAAGACAGGGAAATATTATGTTTTTTTCATAAAATCGGGAAAATTTTCGAGGTTTAACAGTCGTATGTCCCCCTAATCAAAACGTTAATCTTTTCCCTCAATTACTTCGGAGTATATTATTGCACAAAATCATTTTTCGAGAAGATTCTGAGAACAGTTTATTTTCAATTTTCCCCCTAATTTATTTAAACTATTATTGATTATGCAAAATGATAATAATAATATTATTGGCCCAATGACTTACAAGAATTAATAATAATAATAAGCTGTTGAGTAAAAGAAATTGAGTATTTTGAAAAATGCTATACCATATTATTGAACATATTATAAATTTAATATACTTAGCAAAATATTCAAATCAAATGTAAATCAATCATTCATCTGTTAAAAAGCACTATATTAACCATGTTTTAAAAATGTGTTATCTCACATTGATCTGTCAGATTGCATTCGAAAAATGATTATTTATTGAAAACGAGTCCCTTTTGAAGCTCAAAAACTTTTTTATTCTTCAAAATTACTCTTTCCCATTTTCAGCATAAAAATTTCTTTAATGTCAAAATGCTACATTTTTCAAATTATGTGATACGCGTAGAATAAATAAACCCTTTTTGTTTATCAGAAGCACAAATTTATTTCAATAATGTGCGCTATTTTTCTAACCTTGTTTAAATATAAAATTGAGATATTAAGTTTCTTATGAAGTCACCTGAACAATGTATCAAACATTAATCAATTTTGAAGCTGATTGCTCTATATTTCAAAAATTATTCTACCCGATAATGGACAAATAACCATTACATTTCTCTACGTTGAGAGCCAAGTTTCCTATTTGTTCTTCAGATCTAATAGTTGTAGAATATTTCTAAAACTTATGTAGTTAAGATTCCTATTGCATTCTGATAACATAACATCTGATAAGTTTATGCTCTGATTGATATTTACAACTATTGAATTTAAAACCTTCGAGATGTTTTCCCAACCACGAACACCTGTAGGGAAATTTTAATTTTCAAATTAAATTGTTGATGTAGCAAAAAAAATCTATCTCCATTTGCTCAAATCCATAACACGTATTTTATGCTGCGAAATTAGCTTTCTAATAACTTTATAAAGTGTGGGAAAAAACAAATGAAAAAATTTAAAATTCATAAGACATCTCTAATTGTGAATGCTATGTCGCACGCTAATTTACAAACTTTCCAAATAATTGTAATTGATCCAAAATAAAAAAAAAAATGAGAAAATTACTGAGACAATATTGAAGACACAACTTGTACAGTTTTATCTACGAACATTGAATTCACAGTTTTAAATCTACGTGGACAAAATTCTTTGTTTCTTGCTTTAATTAGCATTCTTCAAGTTATTGTAAATACTGTTCACAATTATGCACCATTTCATTGGTAACAGTGTGCAAAATTTATCATTTCAGAAACTTCCAGAAACTTCTGTGACATTTATAAATATAAAGAGCATGTTTTAGTTCGTTAATTTCTTTTTATTCCAGCTTCAGTGTAAGCGCTTGTGTCCTGCGTTTCGTTAATAAACCTGCTTAATTTGAGCACTGCAATTTAATACGTGACAATATTAACAACTTTTTTGAATTCCTAGATATCATGATGATAATCAGGTCATTTATAACTTAATACAGTTTTCTTTGAAAATTGTTCTGTAGAGATTTGATTATACTTATACATTTAAGGTTTCATCTCCAAATGAATAAATAGTTTTCTTCCAGTCTAGAAAAATCATACATTTCTGTCAGGTTTTTTTTTTTTTTTTTTTTAACGGATCTTCATAGGACAACTCCTAATTTAATAAGTGATTAATTTGTAAAGAAAATTCACATATCGAATGCTATATGATACCACAAACGTCTTATAACATTATTGATCTACCTAAAATTCCTTTTACTTACTTCGTTTAAAATATTAAAACGAAAAACACACACTTCCTCAAAAAAATTCAGATGGTTAAATGCCCTACAATCTTGTCGAAGTTTACCTGTTTGATTATTCATTTATCTTATTTTCTATCAACTTTCTTCTTGTACTTTCTTTTATGTATATTAACTTCTGTTATTTATTTGTAAGTTGATATTTCAGAGATTAGTTTATCGTAAGCTATGTTATTATTATTTTAACACTAAGCAATAGTTAAACTTCCATATCAGATTTAAACTATGGTGCTAAAAACTTATTCCCTTATAATTTCTCTATTTGTTCGAGCATTACAGTTTATTACAAATTGTAATAAAAAGTTAAAGAGCAATGTTCTTAGAAAAATTATTCGCTAATTTTTCTATTTGATATTTTCTAATATTGAAAAAGATATCTGACGCCGATGTTTTTGTGGAGCACGTTTTCCATGTATTATAATTTTGCAAGCACCAACTTTTTTTGATGAATTGTAACCATGGTCTTATTTTCTTTTTGTAGAGTATCTTATTTGTTTTTGCATTTCTTTTTTGTTAATTGAAGAAAAGAACACGATTTATTTGGGTTTTGATTTACATTTGAATATTTACTTCTGAAGAAAAGTTAAAATCATGTAATGTCTCTTGTTGAATATTACAAAAATATCATGATGGTTTTTGTTAATTGCGGAAAAGAACACGATTTATATGGGTTTTGATTTACATTTGAAGATTTACTTCTGAAGAAAAATTAAAATCATGTAATAGTAATTACAAAAATATCACGATGGTCAATCAAAATGACTTTATAAAATTATCATTGTCTCCCTTTCCCATTTCATATTTCTGTTAGCTTTTTCTCATCTGTAATATTTATTACTGCTTATGTGCACTCTCGAAACAAAGGGATTTTGTGTGCAGTCCAGAAATATTACGTTAACAGCGAGTGAAAAAAAAATTATTTCTTCAACTTATACAGTATTACATCTTAAGTTTATAGTTTGTATCTAAGTTTGGTATGCTTACTACAATACCAACACTACTATTAATTACTGATAATCTAAATAATAATTATTATAACACTGACAATATAAATTTTTTACTAAAAATTTTGGCTGCACAACCGATTATCTTCTCATGTTCTCCAGTTAAAAATTGTCGTTTTAGAGCACAACTTCCATAATTTCTGGATTAGAGCTCCCATAAAAGCTGCGTATTTGAATTTAGTAATTAAGAAAAAATAACTTTACTATGCAAAGCAGATAAAGAAGTCAGCTTAATTTCGAGCACCTCATTGAAATTGTTCAAACAACTCCAACTAAACTGTTATTAATTAAACTGTTTACTTTTTTGAACATTTAGAACCTTCTAAGCAATTAATAGCACATGATTTCAATTCCGCTCTTACCCCCACCTAAATACGGGACGAAAATAAGGAAGTGAAGAAAGTTCATATTTACTTAATTTAAAAAGAATAAATGTTCTTAATTTAAAAAATCTTTGACAACTATTATAAACATTCTCAGTCTGTGTCAATTGTCGTAAAATGTAGGTATTCATTTCTTCAGTGCTTTCAAATAAAGAGTTAACAGTTGACTATTTCGCGTTTAAAATATAATAGTTAAAAAAATTGAAATAGCTACATGTGATTAAAAAGTATGAGATCGAATAAGTATTTTGATATTTGTTTGTTTTGAAAAGTATAAATTAAATTGAATAAGATTATTCAATTTAACTTCATAAAAATTTCAATTAATTTTTTTATATTAAATGAATTAAAGTTTTAGAATATTCTTAGCATCAAATATGACTTAATCCATACAAATGGATATTTTCGTATGGTTAATCCTCCATTAAATAAAGGTGCATTTTTGTAACAGTGGCATTTCTGTATAATTTCAGTTAATTTTGAATTGTTTAATAACTGATTAATTCAATATTTAACTTGTTACATCTAACTCTAATGCGAGGAACTTGTTTAATAAAGAAAATCCAATTAAATAATGTGAAGTCAATTTAAGTAAAGTAATTGCCATTGAATAACTGAAGTTTTTTAATTGATGCAATTTTCACTAAATAATTTACATTAAAATTATTTTTAAAATATCCTTTCTATTTTCTTTATAGTGATTTACAGATAATTGCTCCTTAAAAAGAAGAAATTTTCCTATTAAATAAATCCCTAAACAATGGATTATAATGATGAAGCAATTACATACAAAAAATGAAAATAAACCATAACCTTTTTTTCTCTTCCTGGATTCCCATTATAGTATCTTTTAAATACAGTAAATTCCGAGAAATTCCTTTAGAGCTGCTCTGTATTAGTAAGCACGCGTTTGTTTCATCTGACCTATTAGAAAACCGCGCAAGAGTAATCAAAGATTAAAACCACGCCCATTTAGCCACGCCTCCTGTCGTGAATGCTGCGAGTAGGCGTGGCCTGTTACTCGCACAGCTTGCGTGACGTGTAGGTGGCGTGACGGTTTTTCGTAATACTCGAAACCCGTTATTTTGCGTTGTTTACCAGATAAGGCGGCTTGTTGAATCAGATATAGCTGTAAAAACGCTATGTCAGAACGATTGCTTTTTCGTTCACAACTTATCTGGATGACATACTTAAATAAATATTATTATCAATTTCATTGTTCCATATTTGCGTGATTTATCATTTGAACATAGCTTTGAAAGGGTTTCTTTGTTTTTCACGTACATTAATGCCAAAAGTCGATTAATCATATTTTTTTATTCGAAGAAAATTCTGCTAATTGAAATTAACTCCCCCGCCTCCCTTTTTTTTATTTCTTATTTTTGTTACTCAATCGTGATTCAGTGTTTAAGCTGAGTTGCATTTAAGTACAGAACATGTTTTTTCATTAAAGCATTTTCCAAAAACTTTATTCTTGAAGTATTAATCTTTAGATTAATTCTTATTTTAAATTATGTAATATATTCAGTTATGATCAATCGATTTATATATTTTTAAAACGACATCTATTTTCCTCTTTACAAGAAATTTTGTTTGAAAATATCATATTTATAGTTCAGCAACGGATTGCGAGACTACCACTTTTGGACGATTTTACACCGGAAAGGGGTGTCAGACAATAAGTCATATGAGGGTATTTCCGGAGTTCTTTGTTAGATCACGCTCAGTAAAATGTAAACATCACCTTTCCATTCTTAACTTTCCCCCTATTTTGATGGAAATAACTCCGCTCGGCGCATGCGCAAAACCGCGGAGGGTTTCCGAATCCGTTTTTAAACTATACTTGTTACTACAATCTCAATGTTTTAAAAATAAATATTTTTAAAAATCTTCCTCGTATTGAATTTCTTTTACTCTTTATATATCATTTTGTACGGTTAAGTATGGTACTTATCGTATTTTTGTAATTTTTTTTATTTATATTTAATCATTTTTAAGCACACTTTAATAAATATAACTCATTTAAAGAAAAATATAAAATTTCATTGCCATGCATATCACAAATCCATTTTTAAAATAGATCTAGCTTTAATTTCATTTAATTTCTAATTTATT
Source organism: Araneus ventricosus (assembly GCA_013235015.1). NCBI lineage: Eukaryota > Metazoa > Arthropoda > Arachnida > Araneae > Araneidae > Araneus > Araneus ventricosus. The sequence goes on along the minus strand of BGPR01012576.1, from coordinate 13,654 downwards.
TAATTTGTTTAAGAAAAGTTCAGAGAAAAATTATAACTATTATCTAAAATAGCTACAAGTAAAAATGGAATCTAAATATTAAATATGTGTCCGTCATTAGATTCATTCAAGAATGTTTTTAGGTGTATTTTCAGGATACAAATATACTGTTTTGAAGTTCCACAAACAGATGGCGCTACATGTCTGGAAAAATTTGTCCAACGTTTCCATGAAACCGCGCGTTTCCAGTATTAGCTTTTAGTTCGAAAAGCTCTTACCAACTGGATTATTTATTCTTCGTTTTGTATTCTTTTATTTGAATTGTCGTTTATTGGGATAAGGAATATAGGTTGAGCAAGATTCTTGATTATTGTTCCATATGCAGAATGGACAGAATAAATGAATTCTATTATCATGCAAAAAATACATGAAATTTATACTTTTTATTTTGAAGGCTAAATTTCATTCAAGTATCTTGACCGTTTAGCATTGTATGAAAAGAGATACACATTCGTTCTTTTTGAATGATATAATTATTTTCAGTAAGTATACATGTAGTAAATATTTTACACAAAAGGGGCTTTTATTAGAAATATATGTATTATAAAGCATTTTTTCATATTCTTTTCATCAAAATTAAATGTTAGTTTAAGCTTCTACTTACATATCTTCTATATTGAATGAAAGCATTGTTTTTATCTTTATGGAAATTATCTCATCCTACATTTTTGGCACTACAACTTTTTGGCTTCAATACTTAATAAATAAAATTGTTATTAGGAAAATAGAGCGTTTCTGTGAAACTGTATATTGATAATATAAAATCAAATTTAATAATGATCTTTCTAAAATAATTTTGGTAGACTGTGGGTGTCAATATGGACGAATTTTTGTTTTGTAAAACTAAGGGACAAATTCAAATAATTTAGAGTCATCATCGAATTTCTTGATATTTGACAGTATACGATTTTCCACATGTTTTCTTTTACACCACATTATCTTTCACACGCATTTTCTTTCCGTTTCACACGGATTACTGGATAGGTTTCTTTCAGCCGCTGTTGTCTGACATTTGAATGAGATAAACAACTAACTTCAAGGGAAAATTTCTGTAAATAAACTGCTTTGTAATGAAATGAAATTTGGATTCTAAGTTTCGGGAATCCATTCTTAAAATCATTATCTTCAATTTTTTTTTCAGTCGCCAGGTACATCTCCTTTATAAATCACATAGGCTTAAACAAATGCCGCTCTAATTGTTTTATATTATTTAAAATTATTTAAAGCGGTCTGATAGTAGTATACTTAATCTCCCTACACCTAATTTCGAGCTTCTTAAATAAAATAAATTGCAACCGAATAATTTACGTGTAAGCAGCATCAATTCAGTTGTTTTTCATTTCAAGAGCATTTAAGGAACAAAACAAGATCTCCTGAACAGAATATTTTCACTAGATATACATTTGAAGTGAGGAGGATAAATTCTTTCCAGAAGAACGAAGACGGTTGTTATTTTTTGAAGGAGAATGGGTATTGGGATGATTTTCCGTTACCGTAAAGGATGACGATTTTTTTTTTTTTTTCATTCTTTGATAGATAGATAGGTGTATCTTAACATTGCGTGGGAACTTTTTTTCACTTTGAAATCTTGCATACTGACGTATAATTTTATAATTTCACACGTGAACTCTCCTTTTCGTTCAAAGGAATTGGACTTTCTACTTTTATTATATATATCATATGTTTGTTTCTATTGGAGTGCAGAAATATTTACAGTGAGGAGATACATGTTAGTAATCAGGGTCGTCCTAACAAATGTGAGTGCGTTGGGCTTGAGTAATTTGTTGCCCTACCAGGACCATAACTAAGAATTTCGGCACTTATAACTCAGCGAAAATACCTACCTAATAAATAATTGAGGAAAAGGGTTCCCAATTCTCTGGTAATCGTCTTAGAATTTTACAAATCTGCACCTTTTCAAAATAAGATTTTGCAAATCAGCTTTAGCCAGCCCTGATTATGTAATACATTTTTAATTTTAAAGGTTACAATATTTAAAAATATTTTTTTACAATTCTCTTCTATATATTTATTAAATTCCAAAATGCCATAATATACTTAATATTTAAATTAATATAATAAAACGTGTAAACACTTTGAGCATTTTTTAAAATTATTTAATCGGCACAAAAATATGCATTTTAATTTATAGTATATGATTACATGTTCATGTAAAGTTACAAAATCAGCGGCCGTCTAGTTATAAGACTTAATCATATTTTTACTTTTAACATAGGTAAATTTATAATTAAATATATGTTTGGTTCAAAATTAAAATAAAATCAGTATAGTAAATTTATAGTCATCCTGGGATCATCTTCGACTGCTATTTGTATAAAGTGAATAATATTTTATATAACAAATGAACATTTTTTTTTTCTGTATGATGAAATTAAAGAATACTCTCTTCTATTTGCAACGTAACCATTGAAGATAAAAAAAATGAGATTTCTTTCTATATGAAAAAGAAATATATATTATTGATGCTGCAATTGCTTCTTATATACAGTTTTCAGGAATGATTGCAAATTTTGATTGCGAAATCTTAATATTTGTTCTGTTATAATTCAATAGAAATTGAACTTATATAATTTTCATTTCAGGAATTTTCGGCGTCTTCTCTTTCTTTTTCTTGTCATGTTATTTTGTATTAGAAATACTAATATGCTTGAAAACATATTAATATATATTAGCAAGAAATTTCACATATAGTACATATTACTATATGTGAAATTTCTTGCTTTGTCGAAGCCACGGGTATTGTTTAGACTTTGTGATTGCAATGTTCTTTTAAATACTTTGCTTGGTTGCTGTACCGTTTTATGTCTCCTGTCTTGATAACTGTGGCAGTTCTAATGTGCAGTTACGTTTTATATTTTTCATCGTAGAATATTATAGATATTTTAATGTTATGCGTGTTTAAATACATAAAACACAAACACTCAGTTAAATAAGTTTATTTATTTATTATTCATCAAAGATGTCTTTGATTCAAAATATCTCTACAAACTTGCTACTTACCAAATACAGAAACTAGTAATGCGCTTGACCAATAATCTCAAAATAAAACAAAAGCTTAAAAACAGCAATGAAATCTTGGAAATTAATTCAACTAGGCTAATTTAAATTGCCTTCTAAAAGTTGTTTTCAGTATAATATTATTATAGATACAATGAAACATTTCAAACGTTTTGGATTTTTGTATTACTGAGTTAGTAAATACAAGAACAGCAATGATTTTCAAATCACAAATTCACAGCAAAGTTTCCGCACTGTTCTAATTCGTTGGTGTCATTAGTGTTAATATTATAATTATTATTAATTTTTACAGATAAAACTGTGCTTTTAATCTATTATTCATATTTAGAAGCTGCTATAATAAATATCGATTAACGTGGGTTCCGTTTTTTTTTTTTATATAGCTGACCTTCTGTATTTTGTTTGCTTGAAAAAAAAGATAAAATGCCAAATTCGAGTGTTACTATGTGCTGAGAAAAGATTTCCTTATAATTTAAATTGTCTGTCAAAATTCTAAAAGAAAGTTCTAAAGAAGTTTTTAAGAAAATACACTTTGTAAGAAAATATATTCTAGAAAATAGTCTGAATGTTTGCAAGAGAATGTAGTCAAAGAAAACAACTTGACTTAAAAATGATCGTATTAAAATATCAGTGTATGTATTACTGTGAATAAGGGTTTCTTTAATATTAATAATTTTCTAAATATGTGGTCGTAGCAAAATTTTTTAGACAGTCGCGAAAATTTTTTTGAAAGGATTTGAAGACTATAAGAAATCCTCTTCAGTAGAATGCCTTGTGTCAGTACGTAAATATAAAAATAAAATTAATGCTTCATATTTCGTTTAGAAATTTTGTAAAATACCTAAATTTCTTTACTCGCCTATAACATCTCTATTAGGTAACTTGGAATTACTACGATAAAATTAAGTGTTTTCAGGAAAGAGGTCTTACTTTTTTTTCAGGTCAGATTTCTATGTAATATGTCTTTTGGTGCATAAAGAATTCAAGCGAAAAAAACCCACATATTTAATGTTTTCAAATCTTTGTAATACAATCTCATGTTTTACATTCATATCATACACTAATTGCATCGTTAGATACCTCCGCACCTTTTTTCAGTCTCCACTAAAATGCACGCTTTGTGATACTTTTAACTCCTAATTTTGTTACACAATTTGGCAACGCGTTTACCTACCCTGTTTTACGACATTATTAAAGAACAACGCCACGAACAAGTCCTCGAAAATAAAAGAAATCCCTCCAAACACACGCACTCACCACACAGAAAAAGATATAAAAAATGAAACAATTCCGAGTTTCAAAGCTCGAATACAAAGATGGGCTTGTGTAAAAGTGTTAAGTCGAGGTCATTGCTAATCAACCGGAACGATTAAAGCTCAGCTCTCTTGAAAATAGGAGTCATATTAAAAGAAGCATTCAAAGAGGTGGGCCAAAAAATATCCTTTTTCATTTTTTTAATGGGAAACAGCATAGAGAATTTCGCACGACGGAATTTTTAATTTCCCGCTAAGGTTAAAAACACGATCCATCAACGAGCCGAGTCATTTTCATCAATTCTTGGGCTCTTTTCCATCATAAAGCTCGGCGGGAGACGACCTGTAAGAGCTTAAAAAAATAATAGTAATAAAAGTAGTAGCAGCTGGATGGATAGAAGGTCATTTAATGAGTAAAGATGCACTGAGTTCATTCATTCAGCAACAGGAATTAACTTTGATGGTGTTTAATTTTGTTTTAATTTTCTAAGCTTCATTTTTGGTTGCTGAAAGGTCGTTTTGATATGCTTGTAAGCTTGTAAAAGTTAAAACCAACTCCAGTCAGAGAGATTAATGTTTTCTTTAAACTTGTTTGTTGTGTTTATGATGAGATTTGCTTCCTAATGATGTTAATGAAGATTAGCAACGCAGGACCGGAGAAAAGGTTAATATGTTTAAGTAAAACTTAGTGGAATTTTGTGGGATGTTTATTTATTAAAAGAACTCTCTTAAATCTCTCAAAAATTAAAAACACCATTTTAGAATTATCGAATTTATTTTGCACTCTGCATAGGTTATTGTTGATGTAACATTTTAGTTAAAAGTGAGCTCTTTGAAACGCCATTTTGATATGCTTGTAAAAGTTAAAACCAACTCCAGTTTTAAAGAAATTAATGTTTTCTTTAAACTTGTTTGTTGTGTTTATGATGAGATTTGCTTCCTAATGATGCTAATGAAGATTAGCAACGCAGGACCGGAGAAAAGGTTAATATGTTTAAGTAAAACTAGTGGAATTTTGTGGGATGTTTATTTATTAAAAGAACTGTCTTAAATCTAAAGAACATTGCTCGAAAAATTTAAAACGCCATTTCAGAATTATCGAATTTATTTTGTCGCACTCTTCATAGGTTATTTTTGATGTAGCATTTTAGTTAAAAGTGAGCTCTTTGAAACGTCATTATGATATGCTTGTAAAAGTTAAAAACCAACTCCAGTTTTAAAGAGATTGATGTTTTCTTTAAACTTGTTTGTTGTATTTATGATGAAATTCGCTTCTTAATGATGTTGATGAAGATTAGTACGCAGGATCGGAAAAAAGGTTAATGTGTTTAAGTACAACATGTGGAATTTTGTGGGATGTTTACTTATTAAAAAAAGCTAAGCAATCTTGGAAACTTGCTCAAAAAAATTGAATACAACAGTTTTGATTTTGCTCGAATCTGTGTTGTTGCATTGAAACTCTTTCATAAATTACTAGTGAGGTTACATTTTACTGAAAAGAGAACTATATGGAAGGTCGTTTTGATATGCTTGTAAGCTTGTAAAAGTTAAAACCAACAGCAGCCAGAAAGATTCATGTTTTCTTTAAACTTGTTGTTGTGTTAACGATGAGATTTGCTTCTTAATGATGTTAATGAAGATTAGCAACGCAGTATCGGGGAAAAGGTTAATGTGTTTAAGTATAAATTAGTAGAATTTTGTGGGGTGTTTACTTATTTAAAAAAAGCTACGAAATCTTAAAAAATTGCAAACTTCAAATTTTTACATTTCGTTCGAATATTTTTGTTGCATTGAAACTCTCATAGATGATTGATGAGGTAATATTTTAGTTCAATGTGAGCTCTGAAGAAGGCCATTTTAACAGGCCGGTAAGCTTGTAAAAGTTAAAACCAACTCCAGTCAAAGAGATTAATGTTTCCTTTAATATATTTGTTTATTGTGTTTTTGATGAAATTTGGTTTTTTATAATGCTGATGAAGATTAGCAGCACAGGATCGAAGAAAAGGTTTATGTGTTTAAATGTAGCTTATTCAAATTGTATGGACTGTTACCCTACTAAAAGAGGTTTGGTAAATTGGAGGAAAAACATGTTTAAAAAAGAAATTGAAGACACTCATTTTGATTTTTTTCAAATGCTGTTGTATCTCTTTCATAGATTATTACTGAGGTTACTTTTTTTTGCTAAAAGTGAGCTTACTGAAAGCCATTCTGTTATTTTTATGCTTAATCGTGGTTGGTATGCTTTAAAAATTTTTACTTTCCTCCAGTCGAAGAGACTGAAGTTTTATTTAAACTAGATTATTGTATTTGTATCAGAATTGTTTCTTAATGATGCTAATGAAAGAAAGCTAGAATAGTGGGAAGAGTTAATATGCTTAGACATATTGGTCTTTACAAAAGATGCTCGAAAAAGAAATCGGAGACTTTGATTTTCTTCCATTGTTACCACGTCGGATCTCTGGTAAGGATTAAGCATTTCAGTTTCTAATGTTAATAATTGATACTCTTTTCAAAGTTTCTCTACGCTACTAAAGGAAAATCTTAAATTTGTTATGTTTATAACTGTGTTTAATAATCCTGTAAATATTAAAATCAAATCCAATCAGAGAACTTAATGCCTTCTTAAAGCTTCTTTGTTGTGTTCAAGATGTTTTTAATGAGAGTTGTTGTCAATGAAATTGAAATAACTAAATTTGTAGGATATGCTATTGTGCTTTTAGGCATAATGGAGGGCAAAAGCTAGTTAATATTTTTAGACAAAGGAAAATAAAAGAAGAAAGTTAAAAATAGTAAAACATGTTTGACGAGGAATCTATGCGGATGTTTTACTTAGTAATGCAAAAGAACTAGTAAAAAATATTCAAAATAAAAGAAATTAAGACATTCGTTTTCTTAGTTCAAATAATTTTCTTCAATGGGTGTCGTATTCTTCCTAAATAAGCTAATAAAAATCAAAACAATCTTCAGTAAGAGAGAGAGTTAGGCTTATTTTAAACTTGCTTGTTGTGTTCTTGAGATTTGCTTTTTAATGGCAGGGCAGTAATGATGAAGATCAAATAGCTAGAGCTGAAAGATGAGTTAATGCATTACGTTGTAACTTGGTCAAATTGGGTGGATTGATAACTACGTAAAGAGGACATCAAAAGCTAATACAACTCGTTCAAAAAAAGTTGAAGATATGATTGATTTTGTTAAAATGTTCTTGTATTCAAACTCTTCAAAAGATTGCTATTGAGGTTACATTTTGGTTACAGGTGAATGGCAGTTTACAGAACATTTTGATCTGATTGCAACCTCGTTTAGTAAATTTTCAAAAATGAAACCTAACTCCAGTAAGAGAGATTAACTCTTCCATTTAAGTTATCTGTTTGTGCTTATGATGTTAATGATGATTAGATTACTAAAATCGTTGGAGGAGCTGATGTGTACTTGTTGATGTTAACACAATGCAAGACAAAAAATTATCAATATATGTGGTCTTTTTGCCTATAATAAAATAATTTAAACAGTTTAAATCATAGGAAAAACTCTAAAAACAGATGACGTTAAATTCGGTATTGTTCAAATGTCGTCTTATTTTTGCGTAATAAGCTGGTAAAACAACTTCAGTGAGAGAGATTGATGCCACCTTTAAACCCGTTGTGCTCATAGTAAAGTTCATTTGCATATGATGCTTATGAACGTAACTGCATTCGTAAAATAATTTAATGTGGTTAGGAACAAGTTGATGAAATTAAGCGGAGAGTGCACCTCAAAAAGCTAAAGATAATAAAGCAAGCTTTTGAAGAAGTTGATGGCATGAATTATTACAGACATTTGTTTAAATGAACTTTGAATCTCTTCTATATGTCTTCATAAACTTGAAGTCTCAGGTAGATGGTGCAAAACACATCTTGTTCCAGATTTCCTTACATAATCAACAAAAATTCTGAAGAAGAAAAAAGATAATTTTAAGTAAAATATCATTATTTTTCTTATAATGATTATTTCATTATTACAGCTTGACAAAATATATTAAGTCATATCATCTGTTTATAAAGTTTTATTTTATAGACTAAAAAAGTTTAGAAAGAGCACTTGAGCATTCAGAATTTTCTTTTCGGATTCAAAATTTTTCAAGTATTTAAGAATCTCTACAATAGTTTCACTCATTTTTTCAATTAAAACAATAAGTATTACCATACATGAAGAAACTGAATTATCCCAAGAAGACGCATAGCATAAAAAATTCTTTTCATAAAAGTATTTTTTTTTTCTTTAAAATAATGAGAAATGAGGTATATTTATAAGTACATTTAAATCGTCAAATTATATGCTTATTCTATTAATAGAGACTATTAATGATTCTAATTATAATATGCATGAAATAACAACGAATAAACTAGCTAATCAGATCGACAACTTAAAATAGCTCAGATCATAATCTGGAAAAGCGATCATTTTCTACTCACCTTTAAGATCCAGAGCCCAAAAATTGTTTACAAATAAAGCGAAATATTTGTAATTATTTGATTTTTGATTAACTTTTTTAGTTCATGGTTTAATATAAATCTCACATGGAAATGTGACAGTTGCGTAAACGCTCCCTGAAATTGCTAATAACTAGTTTTCTTCCCTGGATTCATTAATTTTCCTCCTTTTTCAGTACGGGGAATAGTACCTGAAGTATTACTGTCTTAACACGCATATTGGAATGTGTGACATACATGACATATTTTTTTTCTTCCATTCTAAAAGATCAACGCTATTTTCTCCTTTTCTCTAGTGTTATTCTTACCTTAGTTCGCTTTTGTTATAATTAACTGAGGTAGAAGGAATGTTTGATGAATATTTCTTAATTTCTTGTGAATTTTTCCTGCTATGTCTTAAATCTAATTGTGACCATATCTTAAATTTCAATCATTGTATTGTATGACAAGCATACCAGTTCCGAGATTTTTTAATGCTAGACTCACCTATTTTTTATATTAATTCACACCTTTCACATAAAGAGGAATATTTCATAAAACATCTGGAAAATATACTGAAACTTAAATTATACCTAAATTGTTATCACTATATTTTAAAGGAAGCGTCTTGAAACTGTTTTTAATGCATGGAACTACGGCTTAATACATTTACTGAATAGTGTGAATTACATACTATTTCCTTAATTTTCACTCCTAATCTTAAAGGTTAACCCAGTTTCTCATTTTCCTTGGTGCTATTTTTAGATTACTTCACTATCTTATAGCTACTAATTTAAGAAGAATCATTCCATAAAAAAGTTTACAACAACATTCCACTTTTAAAATCGATCTCATCAGCTTAAATTAAAACCACCTGTAACTTCCTTTGTTCATTTTAAATTAAGCTCAAATATAGAAATGCAAAAGTTAATGTAAGTACCCTTCTACCAATTACGAGATGCCTTTATGAAAGGCTTCTCAATCCTCAATTTCCACCTGGTCCCCCCTTTTTTAAAGGGATGGTCATACGTGCGTGCAACTCACGTGACCTATTCACCGGTTCCACCAGTGTGGTTTCTATAGCAGCCGGCACCAAACAACAGGACGACGCGCACGAGAGAGTTCGCAAACCTCCCTCTTTCTTAACTCGGGGTGAATTCTTTTGATTCAATTCAACGTCTACGCGATGGCCACAATCAAAGAGTAAGAGCATGGTATAGTTCAAATGCATTTTGGTTCAATTCAGCTTCTACGCGATCGTCACAAGCGAAGAGTTGAATATGGTGTTGTTCAAATTCATTTCAGTTGCAAGCAAAATGTGGTTCATTAATTTTAGTAGTCGAATTTAATTTTAGTAATTAACTGAATTTATGTTTTAAAAATGGTTATGAAGTTGAAATTTTTGGCATTTTAAGCTTGGTTTACCTTTGTCCACATTTCAATACTCTAGTCTTACATCATTTCCAGATAACAACGGTTATATTGCCAATGTTATTGGTAGAAACATCCATGTTAATCTTTTCCCGTTTTTTAAATCCATAGGATTTTTTTTCCTAATTTAAACAAGGTGTTCAGGTTTTGACATTTCCGTTTTAACTGTTATAGCTATCGGTTGGAAGTCAAGAAACCAAGGCAAAACATCCAATATTAATCTGAAATTAGTTCAAGTAAACGAATGGTTTGAAATCATATCAGCTTTTCGTATTAGTTTACTACTTTTATCCAGTTTTACTTTCGCATTGCTTTCTGCATTTACAACACATTAAGTCCTAGTAACATATACTGAATTTTCTATTGAACGTTCCATTTTTATTCACTAGTGGCTGATATGAAAGCCACAAGCATTAGTGTTTGATGTATTATCGCTTAAATCCCAAGGTCACTAATAAGACTTAACGCTTTTGACTTAATGAGATAAAAATTGAAATAGTTCCGGTTAGCATCATTTTTACGTTAGATTAGCCTGCTCAAATAAAGTTATAAACATTTCGACCTTGACCTTTAAAAAAGAAGGGTTTTTCAAAACTGGTAAGACTTTAAAAATACACTTCTTTGAGATTCTCATAAGGGGGTCGTCAATCACGTATCAGAAAAAAGAAGAAGAAGAAAAATCAGCCAGAAGAAAATGTCAGCCTCGTAAGAGACATTTTTTTTTGTAGCAGAGAACGCGGTGCTATACATTGGCGATATATATAATTGTTATGATAATATAATTTAAATATTAAAATGTCCCCTCTAAAAGAATAGTTTCTGCTACTGAATTCTCCACTTCATCATAATATTCCATGAATCCTTTATTTATTCTCATTCATTACATTTTTTAAAATAGAAATCATAAATATGGCAAAATTTTATACCGTCTTGATCTTGAATCCGGTGAGAAAAATTAAAAGGTCCATAACATTCTTTTGGTTTTCTTTTTTTATGGTCTTTTTTTGTCAAATTTCAGATATTCCGTAGAACGAGTGTAATATGATGACTAAGTTTAATAAACAAAATATTCAACACATTTTAAAAGCGTTTCATACAATTTCGGGACGACAAAATTATTTAAGTGTACTGTATAAATGAATATGCAACTAGTAATGCTTTGATCACGTAGATATTAGTAATGCTCATATGTATGTACTACTAACTCAGTTGTGAACCTTCTAGTAAAGATAAAAGAGGAATGCTATACGTTAAGTTGTTATTCAATTTTAGAATGAAACTTAACTAATGTTAATCTCAAATGAATGTTAAAAAGCTATTTTGTTACATTTATTTTTGTTGAAAAACACTATGAAATTCATGTAAGAACCTGTATTTATTTACTTAAATAATTACTTTTACTTCGTTTAATTGCATTCTCCATTTTAAATTACTAATTTGTCTTTTAATAGTTGTGTATAATTTCCTCTTTGCTTCGACAGAGGAAGACGGATGTTCTTTTGTTTTACTGCAAAAGTGGAGCTCCTGTTGGAAAGCAACCTATACAGACTTAGGCAACCATCCAAAAGTGAGTGAAGAGAGAAGTTGACTCCAGGTGATATTTGCTGATTTTCAGCAAATTTGAATCCAAAACCATCATTACGACAACAAAGAAATTTATTGCGAGTCCCTATGAAGTTACGGAATCATAAATTTCGCACGAATATTACTCACTAAGATCTTCAGGTTTTATTCTATGTTATTTGAAATCTAAAAAAGTCCGAGTCTGTGGGCGTTTCAATGAGTACGCCAGTGACGAATGAATTTGGAATAAACCTGTGATATATACGAAATGTGTAAACCTGTGACTTATAGAACACGAATTCTTTGTGAATGGGCAAAAATCAAACTTCCTGTTGCTTGTAAAATCAACCAGTATAATTGCAATCTCATTTAAACGTTTAACGTTATTTATAACGTTATTTCATTTAAACGCTTCATTTAACGTTATTTATATACAATACAGTATTGAGCAATTTCAAATTTCAGAAATTTATGATTTGCAACGTACAATAAAATCATCTTTCATTTTACATTAATTAAATGAATATATTTCCACGTCAATTGGAAGCAGCAACTAACAACCTGTTTAAGATCACGGATCAACATCTGCCATAGATTTAAAATTAAATACATAGGGTAGACATACAATTTGGGGACCATTTAAAATTGTTTTAACTTTGTGTGATTTAAAAAGAATTAGAAAATCAAATGTATCTTATTTTTTAATATATTACTTTAAAAACACTTATTTTTTAGAATCGCTGTTGGTCTATGGATTCAAATGAAGAGAAAATAAATTGCATTCTTTGTTTGGGTTCAATTTTTTCATCCACTTGAATGTATAATTCCAGTGTGAATTGAATATATAATTCCATTAATTTCTAACGAGGTCGTGGATCAACAATGATTCTAAATTATTTGTAAGATTTTAAATAAATTTCAAAGACAAAATAAAAATAAAATGCATTAAGCTTCCTAATCCTTTTAACGATTCTTTCAACTACACATGCCTACAAAGTCGAAACTATTTTTAATTACACATGAACTTTATGAATGCCATAAATTTAAACCTTAAAACTATTAGAATTTTTACTTAACGTACTGTGTCATTTATTGTGACCTTGCTTCTTTAACATCAATATATAACAATCTGACAGCACAGTTCTTGTAGACACCGCCGCCAAAGTCCCCATTTATAGAAATCGGATTGTCGCAGCCGACAGAAAAGCAATCCATGATACCATCAGATAATTCCAGAATGTTAACGAAGGTTGCTAGTGACCACTCGCAAAGGCTTTCCGGAACCCTTAAGCTACTAATTTATATCTCCAAGATCGGTTCTTTGGATTCGCTGATTTAAAACGCCCTTCCGTTGTAGATGGGTATGAATTTATGAATTTCATTTCGGTGCATTTATATGTATGTATACAAGAAGCAAAAAAGTTAGCGCCGTCCTTTTTAAAAGTGATCCTTCTCCGAATTCGCTTAAAATTCATGTCGGCTCTCTAAAGAGCTTTCTAATTTTTTTCGCACTTGAGAATCCTTTAGAATATTTTAGAGTGGAACCTACCGGAGAAGCTGGACTGTTATTATTATTTGTGTGCCTGTTATTAAGCGTAATAATATAATAAACTCCTTCTCAGATGATGGCTATTAATGCCATTTGGTTTCCGGTCACGTTCTTGGAAGGAAAAATCTGATTGATTAGGGGAAAGAGGGGGGACCTTAATGATGAAGAAACGGTGGTTCTTTCTGCTCTCCTCGTCAAGTTCTTCTTGTTCCTCAACCTTATTGGTCTCTGGGCTTATTTCTTGTATGCATTCTTGATGAAATGACAGGTCGATGCGACGCTCGACTATGATGTATTTACTGAAATTCAGATGATAATGAGTCGGTAAATGG
>BGPR01012575.1:7884-44442 GCA_013235015.1 Araneus ventricosus | reverse complement strand
CCATTTACCGACTCATTATCATCTGAATTTCAGTAAATACATCATAGTCGAGCGTCGCATCGACCTGTCATTTCATCAAGAATGCATACAAGAAATAAGCCCAGAGACCAATAAGGTTGAGGAACAAGAAGAACTTGACGAGGAGAGCAGAAAGAACCACCGTTTCTTCATCATTAAGGTCCCCCCTCTTTCCCCTAATCAATCAGATTTTTCCTTCCAAGAACGTGACCGGAAACCAAATGGCATTAATAGCCATCATCTGAGAAGGAGTTTATTATATTATTACGCTTAATAACAGGCACACAAATAATAATAACAGTCCAGCTTCTCCGGTAGGTTCCACTCTAAAATATTCTAAAGGATTCTCAAGTGCGAAAAAAATTAGAAAGCTCTTTAGAGAGCCGACATGAATTTTAAGCGAATTCGGAGAAGGATCACTTTTAAAAAGGACGGCGCTAACTTTTTTGCTTCTTGTATACATACATATAAATGCACCGAAATGAAATTCATAAATTCATACCCATCTACAACGGAAGGGCGTTTTAAATCAGCGAATCCAAAGAACCGATCTTGGAGATATAAATTAGTAGCTTAAGGGTTCCGGAAAGCCTTTGCGAGTGGTCACTAGCAACCTTCGTTAACATTCTGGAATTATCTGATGGTATCATGGATTGCTTTTCTGTCGGCTGCGACAATCCGATTTCTATAAATGGGGACTTTGGCGGCGGTGTCTACAAGAACTGTGCTGTCAGATTGTTATATATTGATGTTAAAGAAGCAAGGTCACAATAAATGACACAGTACGTTAAGTAAAAATTCTAATAGTTTTAAGGTTTAAATTTATGGCATTCATAAAGTTCATGTGTAATTAAAAATAGTTTCGACTTTGTAGGCATGTGTAGTTGAAAGAATCGTTAAAAGGATTAGGAAGCTTAATGCATTTTATTTTTATTTTGTCTTTGAAATTTATTTAAAATCTTACAAATAATTTAGAATCATTGTTGATCCACGACCTCGTTAGAAATTAATGGAATTATATATTCAATTCACACTGGAATTATACATTCAAGTGGATGAAAAAATTGAACCCAAACAAAGAATGCAATTTATTTTCTCTTCATTTGAATCCATAGACCAACAGCGATTCTAAAAAATAAGTGTTTTTAAAGTAATATATTAAAAAATAAGATACATTTGATTTTCTAATTCTTTTTAAATCACACAAAGTTAAAACAATTTTAAATGGTCCCCAAATTGTATGTCTACCCTATGTATTTAATTTTAAATCTATGGCAGATGTTGATCCGTGATCTTAAACAGGTTGTTAGTTGCTGCTTCCAATTGACGTGGAAATATATTCATTTAATTAATGTAAAATGAAAGATGATTTTATTGTACGTTGCAAATCATAAATTTCTGAAATTTGAAATTGCTCAATACTGTATTGTATATAAATAACGTTAAATGAAGCGTTTAAATGAAATAACGTTATAAATAACGTTAAACGTTTAAATGAGATTGCAATTATACTGGTTGATTTTACAAGCAACAGGAAGTTTGATTTTTGCCCATTCACAAAGAATTCGTGTTCTATAAGTCACAGGTTTACACATTTCGTATATATCACAGGTTTATTCCAAATTCATTCGTCACTGGCGTACTCATTGAAACGCCCACAGACTCGGACTTTTTTAGATTTCAAATAACATAGAATAAAACCTGAAGATCTTAGTGAGTAATATTCGTGCGAAATTTATGATTCCGTAACTTCATAGGGACTCGCAATAAATTTCTTTGTTGTCGTAATGATGGTTTTGGATTCAAATTTGCTGAAAATCAGCAAATATCACCTGGAGTCAACTTCTCTCTTCACTCACTTTTGGATGGTTGCCTAAGTCTGTATAGGTTGCTTTCCAACAGGAGCTCCACTTTTGCAGTAAAACAAAAGAACATCCGTCTTCCTCTGTCGAAGCAAAGAGGAAATTATACACAACTATTAAAAGACAAATTAGTAATTTAAAATGGAGAATGCAATTAAACGAAGTAAAAGTAATTATTTAAGTAAATAAATACAGGTTCTTACATGAATTTCATAGTGTTTTTCAACAAAAATAAATGTAACAAAATAGCTTTTTAACATTCATTTGAGATTAACATTAGTTAAGTTTCATTCTAAAATTGAATAACAACTTAACGTATAGCATTCCTCTTTTATCTTTACTAGAAGGTTCACAACTGAGTTAGTAGTACATACATATGAGCATTACTAATATCTACGTGATCAAAGCATTACTAGTTGCATATTCATTTATACAGTACACTTAAATAATTTTGTCGTCCCGAAATTGTATGAAACGCTTTTAAAATGTGTTGAATATTTTGTTTATTAAACTTAGTCATCATATTACACTCGTTCTACGGAATATCTGAAATTTGACAAAAAAAGACCATAAAAAAAGAAAACCAAAAGAATGTTATGGACCTTTTAATTTTTCTCACCGGATTCAAGATCAAGACGGTATAAAATTTTGCCATATTTATGATTTCTATTTTAAAAAATGTAATGAATGAGAATAAATAAAGGATTCATGGAATATTATGATGAAGTGGAGAATTCAGTAGCAGAAACTATTCTTTTAGAGGGGACATTTTAATATTTAAATTATATTATCATAACAATTATATATATCGCCAATGTATAGCACCGCGTTCTCTGCTACAAAAAAAAATGTCTCTTACGAGGCTGACATTTTCTTCTGGCTGATTTTTCTTCTTCTTCTTTTTTCTGATACGTGATTGACGACCCCCTTATGAGAATCTCAAAGAAGTGTATTTTTAAAGTCTTACCAGTTTTGAAAAACCCTTCTTTTTTAAAGGTCAAGGTCGAAATGTTTATAACTTTATTTGAGCAGGCTAATCTAACGTAAAAATGATGCTAACCGGAACTATTTCAATTTTTATCTCATTAAGTCAAAAGCGTTAAGTCTTATTAGTGACCTTGGGATTTAAGCGATAATACATCAAACACTAATGCTTGTGGCTTTCATATCAGCCACTAGTGAATAAAAATGGAACGTTCAATAGAAAATTCAGTATATGTTACTAGGACTTAATGTGTTGTAAATGCAGAAAGCAATGCGAAAGTAAAACTGGATAAAAGTAGTAAACTAATACGAAAAGCTGATATGATTTCAAACCATTCGTTTACTTGAACTAATTTCAGATTAATATTGGATGTTTTGCCTTGGTTTCTTGACTTCCAACCGATAGCTATAACAGTTAAAACGGAAATGTCAAAACCTGAACACCTTGTTTAAATTAGGAAAAAAAATCCTATGGATTTAAAAAACGGGAAAAGATTAACATGGATGTTTCTACCAATAACATTGGCAATATAACCGTTGTTATCTGGAAATGATGTAAGACTAGAGTATTGAAATGTGGACAAAGGTAAACCAAGCTTAAAATGCCAAAAATTTCAACTTCATAACCATTTTTAAAACATAAATTCAGTTAATTACTAAAATTAAATTCGACTACTAAAATTAATGAACCACATTTTGCTTGCAACTGAAATGAATTTGAACAACACCATATTCAACTCTTCGCTTGTGACGATCGCGTAGAAGCTGAATTGAACCAAAATGCATTTGAACTATACCATGCTCTTACTCTTTGATTGTGGCCATCGCGTAGACGTTGAATTGAATCAAAAGAATTCACCCCGAGTTAAGAAAGAGGGAGGTTTGCGAACTCTCTCGTGCGCGTCGTCCTGTTGTTTGGTGCCGGCTGCTATAGAAACCACACTGGTGGAACCGGTGAATAGGTCACGTGAGTTGCACGCACGTATGACCATCCCTTTAAAAAAGGGGGGACCAGGTGGAAATTGAGGATTGAGAAGCCTTTCATAAAGGCATCTCGTAATTGGTAGAAGGGTACTTACATTAACTTTTGCATTTCTATATTTGAGCTTAATTTAAAATGAACAAAGGAAGTTACAGGTGGTTTTAATTTAAGCTGATGAGATCGATTTTAAAAGTGGAATGTTGTTGTAAACTTTTTTATGGAATGATTCTTCTTAAATTAGTAGCTATAAGATAGTGAAGTAATCTAAAAATAGCACCAAGGAAAATGAGAAACTGGGTTAACCTTTAAGATTAGGAGTGAAAATTAAGGAAATAGTATGTAATTCACACTATTCAGTAAATGTATTAAGCCGTAGTTCCATGCATTAAAAACAGTTTCAAGACGCTTCCTTTAAAATATAGTGATAACAATTTAGGTATAATTTAAGTTTCAGTATATTTTCCAGATGTTTTATGAAATATTCCTCTTTATGTGAAAGGTGTGAATTAATATAAAAAATAGGTGAGTCTAGCATTAAAAAATCTCGGAACTGGTATGCTTGTCATACAATACAATGATTGAAATTTAAGATATGGTCACAATTAGATTTAAGACATAGCAGGAAAAATTCACAAGAAATTAAGAAATATTCATCAAACATTCCTTCTACCTCAGTTAATTATAACAAAAGCGAACTAAGGTAAGAATAACACTAGAGAAAAGGAGAAAATAGCGTTGATCTTTTAGAATGGAAGAAAAAAAATATGTCATGTATGTCACACATTCCAATATGCGTGTTAAGACAGTAATACTTCAGGTACTATTCCCCGTACTGAAAAAGGAGGAAAATTAATGAATCCAGGGAAGAAAACTAGTTATTAGCAATTTCAGGGAGCGTTTACGCAACTGTCACATTTCCATGTGAGATTTATATTAAACCATGAACTAAAAAAGTTAATCAAAAATCAAATAATTACAAATATTTCGCTTTATTTGTAAACAATTTTTGGGCTCTGGATCTTAAAGGTGAGTAGAAAATGATCGCTTTTCCAGATTATGATCTGAGCTATTTTAAGTTGTCGATCTGATTAGCTAGTTTATTCGTTGTTATTTCATGCATATTATAATTAGAATCATTAATAGTCTCTATTAATAGAATAAGCATATAATTTGACGATTTAAATGTACTTATAAATATACCTCATTTCTCATTATTTTAAAGAAAAAAAAAATACTTTTATGAAAAGAATTTTTTATGCTATGCGTCTTCTTGGGATAATTCAGTTTCTTCATGTATGGTAATACTTATTGTTTTAATTGAAAAAATGAGTGAAACTATTGTAGAGATTCTTAAATACTTGAAAAATTTTGAATCCGAAAAGAAAATTCTGAATGCTCAAGTGCTCTTTCTAAACTTTTTTAGTCTATAAAATAAAACTTTATAAACAGATGATATGACTTAATATATTTTGTCAAGCTGTAATAATGAAATAATCATTATAAGAAAAATAATGATATTTTACTTAAAATTATCTTTTTTCTTCTTCAGAATTTTTGTTGATTATGTAAGGAAATCTGGAACAAGATGTGTTTTGCACCATCTACCTGAGACTTCAAGTTTATGAAGACATATAGAAGAGATTCAAAGTTCATTTAAACAAATGTCTGTAATAATTCATGCCATCAACTTCTTCAAAAGCTTGCTTTATTATCTTTAGCTTTTTGAGGTGCACTCTCCGCTTAATTTCATCAACTTGTTCCTAACCACATTAAATTATTTTACGAATGCAGTTACGTTCATAAGCATCATATGCAAATGAACTTTACTATGAGCACAACGGGTTTAAAGGTGGCATCAATCTCTCTCACTGAAGTTGTTTTACCAGCTTATTACGCAAAAATAAGACGACATTTGAACAATACCGAATTTAACGTCATCTGTTTTTAGAGTTTTTCCTATGATTTAAACTGTTTAAATTATTTTATTATAGGCAAAAAGACCACATATATTGATAATTTTTTGTCTTGCATTGTGTTAACATCAACAAGTACACATCAGCTCCTCCAACGATTTTAGTAATCTAATCATCATTAACATCATAAGCACAAACAGATAACTTAAATGGAAGAGTTAATCTCTCTTACTGGAGTTAGGTTTCATTTTTGAAAATTTACTAAACGAGGTTGCAATCAGATCAAAATGTTCTGTAAACTGCCATTCACCTGTAACCAAAATGTAACCTCAATAGCAATCTTTTGAAGAGTTTGAATACAAGAACATTTTAACAAAATCAATCATATCTTCAACTTTTTTTGAACGAGTTGTATTAGCTTTTGATGTCCTCTTTACGTAGTTATCAATCCACCCAATTTGACCAAGTTACAACGTAATGCATTAACTCATCTTTCAGCTCTAGCTATTTGATCTTCATCATTACTGCCCTGCCATTAAAAAGCAAATCTCAAGAACACAACAAGCAAGTTTAAAATAAGCCTAACTCTCTCTCTTACTGAAGATTGTTTTGATTTTTATTAGCTTATTTAGGAAGAATACGACACCCATTGAAGAAAATTATTTGAACTAAGAAAACGAATGTCTTAATTTCTTTTATTTTGAATATTTTTTACTAGTTCTTTTGCATTACTAAGTAAAACATCCGCATAGATTCCTCGTCAAACATGTTTTACTATTTTTAACTTTCTTCTTTTATTTTCCTTTGTCTAAAAATATTAACTAGCTTTTGCCCTCCATTATGCCTAAAAGCACAATAGCATATCCTACAAATTTAGTTATTTCAATTTCATTGACAACAACTCTCATTAAAAACATCTTGAACACAACAAAGAAGCTTTAAGAAGGCATTAAGTTCTCTGATTGGATTTGATTTTAATATTTACAGGATTATTAAACACAGTTATAAACATAACAAATTTAAGATTTTCCTTTAGTAGCGTAGAGAAACTTTGAAAAGAGTATCAATTATTAACATTAGAAACTGAAATGCTTAATCCTTACCAGAGATCCGACGTGGTAACAATGGAAGAAAATCAAAGTCTCCGATTTCTTTTTCGAGCATCTTTTGTAAAGACCAATATGTCTAAGCATATTAACTCTTCCCACTATTCTAGCTTTCTTTCATTAGCATCATTAAGAAACAATTCTGATACAAATACAATAATCTAGTTTAAATAAAACTTCAGTCTCTTCGACTGGAGGAAAGTAAAAATTTTTAAAGCATACCAACCACGATTAAGCATAAAAATAACAGAATGGCTTTCAGTAAGCTCACTTTTAGCAAAAAAAAGTAACCTCAGTAATAATCTATGAAAGAGATACAACAGCATTTGAAAAAAATCAAAATGAGTGTCTTCAATTTCTTTTTTAAACATGTTTTTCCTCCAATTTACCAAACCTCTTTTAGTAGGGTAACAGTCCATACAATTTGAATAAGCTACATTTAAACACATAAACCTTTTCTTCGATCCTGTGCTGCTAATCTTCATCAGCATTATAAAAAACCAAATTTCATCAAAAACACAATAAACAAATATATTAAAGGAAACATTAATCTCTTTGACTGGAGTTGGTTTTAACTTTTACAAGCTTACCGGCCTGTTAAAATGGCCTTCTTCAGAGCTCACATTGAACTAAAATATTACCTCATCAATCATCTATGAGAGTTTCAATGCAACAAAAATATTCGAACGAAATGTAAAAATTTGAAGTTTGCAATTTTTTAAGATTTCGTAGCTTTTTTTAAATAAGTAAACACCCCACAAAATTCTACTAATTTATACTTAAACACATTAACCTTTTCCCCGATACTGCGTTGCTAATCTTCATTAACATCATTAAGAAGCAAATCTCATCGTTAACACAACAACAAGTTTAAAGAAAACATGAATCTTTCTGGCTGCTGTTGGTTTTAACTTTTACAAGCTTACAAGCATATCAAAACGACCTTCCATATAGTTCTCTTTTCAGTAAAATGTAACCTCACTAGTAATTTATGAAAGAGTTTCAATGCAACAACACAGATTCGAGCAAAATCAAAACTGTTGTATTCAATTTTTTTGAGCAAGTTTCCAAGATTGCTTAGCTTTTTTTAATAAGTAAACATCCCACAAAATTCCACATGTTGTACTTAAACACATTAACCTTTTTTCCGATCCTGCGTACTAATCTTCATCAACATCATTAAGAAGCGAATTTCATCATAAATACAACAAACAAGTTTAAAGAAAACATCAATCTCTTTAAAACTGGAGTTGGTTTTTAACTTTTACAAGCATATCATAATGACGTTTCAAAGAGCTCACTTTTAACTAAAATGCTACATCAAAAATAACCTATGAAGAGTGCGACAAAATAAATTCGATAATTCTGAAATGGCGTTTTAAATTTTTCGAGCAATGTTCTTTAGATTTAAGACAGTTCTTTTAATAAATAAACATCCCACAAAATTCCACTAGTTTTACTTAAACATATTAACCTTTTCTCCGGTCCTGCGTTGCTAATCTTCATTAGCATCATTAGGAAGCAAATCTCATCATAAACACAACAAACAAGTTTAAAGAAAACATTAATTTCTTTAAAACTGGAGTTGGTTTTAACTTTTACAAGCATATCAAAATGGCGTTTCAAAGAGCTCACTTTTAACTAAAATGTTACATCAACAATAACCTATGCAGAGTGCAAAATAAATTCGATAATTCTAAAATGGTGTTTTTAATTTTTGAGAGATTTAAGAGAGTTCTTTTAATAAATAAACATCCCACAAAATTCCACTAAGTTTTACTTAAACATATTAACCTTTTCTCCGGTCCTGCGTTGCTAATCTTCATTAACATCATTAGGAAGCAAATCTCATCATAAACACAACAAACAAGTTTAAAGAAAACATTAATCTCTCTGACTGGAGTTGGTTTTAACTTTTACAAGCTTACAAGCATATCAAAACGACCTTTCAGCAACCAAAAATGAAGCTTAGAAAATTAAAACAAAATTAAACACCATCAAAGTTAATTCCTGTTGCTGAATGAATGAACTCAGTGCATCTTTACTCATTAAATGACCTTCTATCCATCCAGCTGCTACTACTTTTATTACTATTATTTTTTTAAGCTCTTACAGGTCGTCTCCCGCCGAGCTTTATGATGGAAAAGAGCCCAAGAATTGATGAAAATGACTCGGCTCGTTGATGGATCGTGTTTTTAACCTTAGCGGGAAATTAAAAATTCCGTCGTGCGAAATTCTCTATGCTGTTTCCCATTAAAAAAATGAAAAAGGATATTTTTTGGCCCACCTCTTTGAATGCTTCTTTTAATATGACTCCTATTTTCAAGAGAGCTGAGCTTTAATCGTTCCGGTTGATTAGCAATGACCTCGACTTAACACTTTTACACAAGCCCATCTTTGTATTCGAGCTTTGAAACTCGGAATTGTTTCATTTTTTATATCTTTTTCTGTGTGGTGAGTGCGTGTGTTTGGAGGGATTTCTTTTATTTTCGAGGACTTGTTCGTGGCGTTGTTCTTTAATAATGTCGTAAAACAGGGTAGGTAAACGCGTTGCCAAATTGTGTAACAAAATTAGGAGTTAAAAGTATCACAAAGCGTGCATTTTAGTGGAGACTGAAAAAAGGTGCGGAGGTATCTAACGATGCAATTAGTGTATGATATGAATGTAAAACATGAGATTGTATTACAAAGATTTGAAAACATTAAATATGTGGGTTTTTTTCGCTTGAATTCTTTATGCACCAAAAGACATATTACATAGAAATCTGACCTGAAAAAAAAGTAAGACCTCTTTCCTGAAAACACTTAATTTTATCGTAGTAATTCCAAGTTACCTAATAGAGATGTTATAGGCGAGTAAAGAAATTTAGGTATTTTACAAAATTTCTAAACGAAATATGAAGCATTAATTTTATTTTTATATTTACGTACTGACACAAGGCATTCTACTGAAGAGGATTTCTTATAGTCTTCAAATCCTTTCAAAAAAATTTTCGCGACTGTCTAAAAAATTTTGCTACGACCACATATTTAGAAAATTATTAATATTAAAGAAACCCTTATTCACAGTAATACATACACTGATATTTTAATACGATCATTTTTAAGTCAAGTTGTTTTCTTTGACTACATTCTCTTGCAAACATTCAGACTATTTTCTAGAATATATTTTCTTACAAAGTGTATTTTCTTAAAAACTTCTTTAGAACTTTCTTTTAGAATTTTGACAGACAATTTAAATTATAAGGAAATCTTTTCTCAGCACATAGTAACACTCGAATTTGGCATTTTATCTTTTTTTTCAAGCAAACAAAATACAGAAGGTCAGCTATATAAAAAAAAAAAACGGAACCCACGTTAATCGATATTTATTATAGCAGCTTCTAAATATGAATAATAGATTAAAAGCACAGTTTTATCTGTAAAAATTAATAATAATTATAATATTAACACTAATGACACCAACGAATTAGAACAGTGCGGAAACTTTGCTGTGAATTTGTGATTTGAAAATCATTGCTGTTCTTGTATTTACTAACTCAGTAATACAAAAATCCAAAACGTTTGAAATGTTTCATTGTATCTATAATAATATTATACTGAAAACAACTTTTAGAAGGCAATTTAAATTAGCCTAGTTGAATTAATTTCCAAGATTTCATTGCTGTTTTTAAGCTTTTGTTTTATTTTGAGATTATTGGTCAAGCGCATTACTAGTTTCTGTATTTGGTAAGTAGCAAGTTTGTAGAGATATTTTGAATCAAAGACATCTTTGATGAATAATAAATAAATAAACTTATTTAACTGAGTGTTTGTGTTTTATGTATTTAAACACGCATAACATTAAAATATCTATAATATTCTACGATGAAAAATATAAAACGTAACTGCACATTAGAACTGCCACAGTTATCAAGACAGGAGACATAAAACGGTACAGCAACCAAGCAAAGTATTTAAAAGAACATTGCAATCACAAAGTCTAAACAATACCCGTGGCTTCGACAAAGCAAGAAATTTCACATATAGTAATATGTACTATATGTGAAATTTCTTGCTAATATATATTAATATGTTTTCAAGCATATTAGTATTTCTAATACAAAATAACATGACAAGAAAAAGAAAGAGAAGACGCCGAAAATTCCTGAAATGAAAATTATATAAGTTCAATTTCTATTGAATTATAACAGAACAAATATTAAGATTTCGCAATCAAAATTTGCAATCATTCCTGAAAACTGTATATAAGAAGCAATTGCAGCATCAATAATATATATTTCTTTTTCATATAGAAAGAAATCTCATTTTTTTTATCTTCAATGGTTACGTTGCAAATAGAAGAGAGTATTCTTTAATTTCATCATACAGAAAAAAAAAATGTTCATTTGTTATATAAAATATTATTCACTTTATACAAATAGCAGTCGAAGATGATCCCAGGATGACTATAAATTTACTATACTGATTTTATTTTAATTTTGAACCAAACATATATTTAATTATAAATTTACCTATGTTAAAAGTAAAAATATGATTAAGTCTTATAACTAGACGGCCGCTGATTTTGTAACTTTACATGAACATGTAATCATATACTATAAATTAAAATGCATATTTTTGTGCCGATTAAATAATTTTAAAAAATGCTCAAAGTGTTTACACGTTTTATTATATTAATTTAAATATTAAGTATATTATGGCATTTTGGAATTTAATAAATATATAGAAGAGAATTGTAAAAAAATATTTTTAAATATTGTAACCTTTAAAATTAAAAATGTATTACATAATCAGGGCTGGCTAAAGCTGATTTGCAAAATCTTATTTTGAAAAGGTGCAGATTTGTAAAATTCTAAGACGATTACCAGAGAATTGGGAACCCTTTTCCTCAATTATTTATTAGGTAGGTATTTTCGCTGAGTTATAAGTGCCGAAATTCTTAGTTATGGTCCTGGTAGGGCAACAAATTACTCAAGCCCAACGCACTCACATTTGTTAGGACGACCCTGATTACTAACATGTATCTCCTCACTGTAAATATTTCTGCACTCCAATAGAAACAAACATATGATATATATAATAAAAGTAGAAAGTCCAATTCCTTTGAACGAAAAGGAGAGTTCACGTGTGAAATTATAAAATTATACGTCAGTATGCAAGATTTCAAAGTGAAAAAAAGTTCCCACGCAATGTTAAGATACACCTATCTATCTATCAAAGAATGAAAAAAAAAAAAAAATCGTCATCCTTTACGGTAACGGAAAATCATCCCAATACCCATTCTCCTTCAAAAAATAACAACCGTCTTCGTTCTTCTGGAAAGAATTTATCCTCCTCACTTCAAATGTATATCTAGTGAAAATATTCTGTTCAGGAGATCTTGTTTTGTTCCTTAAATGCTCTTGAAATGAAAAACAACTGAATTGATGCTGCTTACACGTAAATTATTCGGTTGCAATTTATTTTATTTAAGAAGCTCGAAATTAGGTGTAGGGAGATTAAGTATACTACTATCAGACCGCTTTAAATAATTTTAAATAATATAAAACAATTAGAGCGGCATTTGTTTAAGCCTATGTGATTTATAAAGGAGATGTACCTGGCGACTGAAAAAAAAATTGAAGATAATGATTTTAAGAATGGATTCCCGAAACTTAGAATCCAAATTTCATTTCATTACAAAGCAGTTTATTTACAGAAATTTTCCCTTGAAGTTAGTTGTTTATCTCATTCAAATGTCAGACAACAGCGGCTGAAAGAAACCTATCCAGTAATCCGTGTGAAACGGAAAGAAAATGCGTGTGAAAGATAATGTGGTGTAAAAGAAAACATGTGGAAAATCGTATACTGTCAAATATCAAGAAATTCGATGATGACTCTAAATTATTTGAATTTGTCCCTTAGTTTTACAAAACAAAAATTCGTCCATATTGACACCCACAGTCTACCAAAATTATTTTAGAAAGATCATTATTAAATTTGATTTTATATTATCAATATACAGTTTCACAGAAACGCTCTATTTTCCTAATAACAATTTTATTTATTAAGTATTGAAGCCAAAAAGTTGTAGTGCCAAAAATGTAGGATGAGATAATTTCCATAAAGATAAAAACAATGCTTTCATTCAATATAGAAGATATGTAAGTAGAAGCTTAAACTAACATTTAATTTTGATGAAAAGAATATGAAAAAATGCTTTATAATACATATATTTCTAATAAAAGCCCCTTTTGTGTAAAATATTTACTACATGTATACTTACTGAAAATAATTATATCATTCAAAAAGAACGAATGTGTATCTCTTTTCATACAATGCTAAACGGTCAAGATACTTGAATGAAATTTAGCCTTCAAAATAAAAAGTATAAATTTCATGTATTTTTTGCATGATAATAGAATTCATTTATTCTGTCCATTCTGCATATGGAACAATAATCAAGAATCTTGCTCAACCTATATTCCTTATCCCAATAAACGACAATTCAAATAAAAGAATACAAAACGAAGAATAAATAATCCAGTTGGTAAGAGCTTTTCGAACTAAAAGCTAATACTGGAAACGCGCGGTTTCATGGAAACGTTGGACAAATTTTTCCAGACATGTAGCGCCATCTGTTTGTGGAACTTCAAAACAGTATATTTGTATCCTGAAAATACACCTAAAAACATTCTTGAATGAATCTAATGACGGACACATATTTAATATTTAGATTCCATTTTTACTTGTAGCTATTTTAGATAATAGTTATAATTTTTCTCTGAACTTTTCTTAAACAAATTAAATAAATTAGAAATTAAATGAAATTAAAGCTAGATCTATTTTAAAAATGGATTTGTGATATGCATGGCAATGAAATTTTATATTTTTCTTTAAATGAGTTATATTTATTAAAGTGTGCTTAAAAATGATTAAATATAAATAAAAAAAATTACAAAAATACGATAAGTACCATACTTAACCGTACAAAATGATATATAAAGAGTAAAAGAAATTCAATACGAGGAAGATTTTTAAAAATATTTATTTTTAAAACATTGAGATTGTAGTAACAAGTATAGTTTAAAAACGGATTCGGAAACCCTCCGCGGTTTTGCGCATGCGCCGAGCGGAGTTATTTCCATCAAAATAGGGGGAAAGTTAAGAATGGAAAGGTGATGTTTACATTTTACTGAGCGTGATCTAACAAAGAACTCCGGAAATACCCTCATATGACTTATTGTCTGACACCCCTTTCCGGTGTAAAATCGTCCAAAAGTGGTAGTCTCGCAATCCGTTGCTGAACTATAAATATGATATTTTCAAACAAAATTTCTTGTAAAGAGGAAAATAGATGTCGTTTTAAAAATATATAAATCGATTGATCATAACTGAATATATTACATAATTTAAAATAAGAATTAATCTAAAGATTAATACTTCAAGAATAAAGTTTTTGGAAAATGCTTTAATGAAAAAACATGTTCTGTACTTAAATGCAACTCAGCTTAAACACTGAATCACGATTGAGTAACAAAAATAAGAAATAAAAAAAAGGGAGGCGGGGGAGTTAATTTCAATTAGCAGAATTTTCTTCGAATAAAAAAATATGATTAATCGACTTTTGGCATTAATGTACGTGAAAAACAAAGAAACCCTTTCAAAGCTATGTTCAAATGATAAATCACGCAAATATGGAACAATGAAATTGATAATAATATTTATTTAAGTATGTCATCCAGATAAGTTGTGAACGAAAAAGCAATCGTTCTGACATAGCGTTTTTACAGCTATATCTGATTCAACAAGCCGCCTTATCTGGTAAACAACGCAAAATAACGGGTTTCGAGTATTACGAAAAACCGTCACGCCACCTACACGTCACGCAAGCTGTGCGAGTAACAGGCCACGCCTACTCGCAGCATTCACGACAGGAGGCGTGGCTAAATGGGCGTGGTTTTAATCTTTGATTACTCTTGCGCGGTTTTCTAATAGGTCAGATGAAACAAACGCGTGCTTACTAATACAGAGCAGCTCTAAAGGAATTTCTCGGAATTTACTGTATTTAAAAGATACTATAATGGGAATCCAGGAAGAGAAAAAAAGGTTATGGTTTATTTTCATTTTTTGTATGTAATTGCTTCATCATTATAATCCATTGTTTAGGGATTTATTTAATAGGAAAATTTCTTCTTTTTAAGGAGCAATTATCTGTAAATCACTATAAAGAAAATAGAAAGGATATTTTAAAAATAATTTTAATGTAAATTATTTAGTGAAAATTGCATCAATTAAAAAACTTCAGTTATTCAATGGCAATTACTTTACTTAAATTGACTTCACATTATTTAATTGGATTTTCTTTATTAAACAAGTTCCTCGCATTAGAGTTAGATGTAACAAGTTAAATATTGAATTAATCAGTTATTAAACAATTCAAAATTAACTGAAATTATACAGAAATGCCACTGTTACAAAAATGCACCTTTATTTAATGGAGGATTAACCATACGAAAATATCCATTTGTATGGATTAAGTCATATTTGATGCTAAGAATATTCTAAAACTTTAATTCATTTAATATAAAAAAATTAATTGAAATTTTTATGAAGTTAAATTGAATAATCTTATTCAATTTAATTTATACTTTTCAAAACAAACAAATATCAAAATACTTATTCGATCTCATACTTTTTAATCACATGTAGCTATTTCAATTTTTTTAACTATTATATTTTAAACGCGAAATAGTCAACTGTTAACTCTTTATTTGAAAGCACTGAAGAAATGAATACCTACATTTTACGACAATTGACACAGACTGAGAATGTTTATAATAGTTGTCAAAGATTTTTTAAATTAAGAACATTTATTCTTTTTAAATTAAGTAAATATGAACTTTCTTCACTTCCTTATTTTCGTCCCGTATTTAGGTGGGGGTAAGAGCGGAATTGAAATCATGTGCTATTAATTGCTTAGAAGGTTCTAAATGTTCAAAAAAGTAAACAGTTTAATTAATAACAGTTTAGTTGGAGTTGTTTGAACAATTTCAATGAGGTGCTCGAAATTAAGCTGACTTCTTTATCTGCTTTGCATAGTAAAGTTATTTTTTCTTAATTACTAAATTCAAATACGCAGCTTTTATGGGAGCTCTAATCCAGAAATTATGGAAGTTGTGCTCTAAAACGACAATTTTTAACTGGAGAACATGAGAAGATAATCGGTTGTGCAGCCAAAATTTTTAGTAAAAAATTTATATTGTCAGTGTTATAATAATTATTATTTAGATTATCAGTAATTAATAGTAGTGTTGGTATTGTAGTAAGCATACCAAACTTAGATACAAACTATAAACTTAAGATGTAATACTGTATAAGTTGAAGAAATAATTTTTTTTTCACTCGCTGTTAACGTAATATTTCTGGACTGCACACAAAATCCCTTTGTTTCGAGAGTGCACATAAGCAGTAATAAATATTACAGATGAGAAAAAGCTAACAGAAATATGAAATGGGAAAGGGAGACAATGATAATTTTATAAAGTCATTTTGATTGACCATCGTGATATTTTTGTAATTACTATTACATGATTTTAATTTTTCTTCAGAAGTAAATCTTCAAATGTAAATCAAAACCCATATAAATCGTGTTCTTTTCCGCAATTAACAAAAACCATCATGATATTTTTGTAATATTCAACAAGAGACATTACATGATTTTAACTTTTCTTCAGAAGTAAATATTCAAATGTAAATCAAAACCCAAATAAATCGTGTTCTTTTCTTCAATTAACAAAAAAGAAATGCAAAAACAAATAAGATACTCTACAAAAAGAAAATAAGACCATGGTTACAATTCATCAAAAAAAGTTGGTGCTTGCAAAATTATAATACATGGAAAACGTGCTCCACAAAAACATCGGCGTCAGATATCTTTTTCAATATTAGAAAATATCAAATAGAAAAATTAGCGAATAATTTTTCTAAGAACATTGCTCTTTAACTTTTTATTACAATTTGTAATAAACTGTAATGCTCGAACAAATAGAGAAATTATAAGGGAATAAGTTTTTAGCACCATAGTTTAAATCTGATATGGAAGTTTAACTATTGCTTAGTGTTAAAATAATAATAACATAGCTTACGATAAACTAATCTCTGAAATATCAACTTACAAATAAATAACAGAAGTTAATATACATAAAAGAAAGTACAAGAAGAAAGTTGATAGAAAATAAGATAAATGAATAATCAAACAGGTAAACTTCGACAAGATTGTAGGGCATTTAACCATCTGAATTTTTTTGAGGAAGTGTGTGTTTTTCGTTTTAATATTTTAAACGAAGTAAGTAAAAGGAATTTTAGGTAGATCAATAATGTTATAAGACGTTTGTGGTATCATATAGCATTCGATATGTGAATTTTCTTTACAAATTAATCACTTATTAAATTAGGAGTTGTCCTATGAAGATCCGTTAAAAAAAAAAAAAAAAAAAACCTGACAGAAATGTATGATTTTTCTAGACTGGAAGAAAACTATTTATTCATTTGGAGATGAAACCTTAAATGTATAAGTATAATCAAATCTCTACAGAACAATTTTCAAAGAAAACTGTATTAAGTTATAAATGACCTGATTATCATCATGATATCTAGGAATTCAAAAAAGTTGTTAATATTGTCACGTATTAAATTGCAGTGCTCAAATTAAGCAGGTTTATTAACGAAACGCAGGACACAAGCGCTTACACTGAAGCTGGAATAAAAAGAAATTAACGAACTAAAACATGCTCTTTATATTTATAAATGTCACAGAAGTTTCTGGAAGTTTCTGAAATGATAAATTTTGCACACTGTTACCAATGAAATGGTGCATAATTGTGAACAGTATTTACAATAACTTGAAGAATGCTAATTAAAGCAAGAAACAAAGAATTTTGTCCACGTAGATTTAAAACTGTGAATTCAATGTTCGTAGATAAAACTGTACAAGTTGTGTCTTCAATATTGTCTCAGTAATTTTCTCATTTTTTTTTTTATTTTGGATCAATTACAATTATTTGGAAAGTTTGTAAATTAGCGTGCGACATAGCATTCACAATTAGAGATGTCTTATGAATTTTAAATTTTTTCATTTGTTTTTTCCCACACTTTATAAAGTTATTAGAAAGCTAATTTCGCAGCATAAAATACGTGTTATGGATTTGAGCAAATGGAGATAGATTTTTTTTGCTACATCAACAATTTAATTTGAAAATTAAAATTTCCCTACAGGTGTTCGTGGTTGGGAAAACATCTCGAAGGTTTTAA
The DNA here is from genome assembly GCA_013235015.1 of Araneus ventricosus. Classification (NCBI taxonomy): domain Eukaryota; kingdom Metazoa; phylum Arthropoda; class Arachnida; order Araneae; family Araneidae; genus Araneus; species Araneus ventricosus. The sequence goes on along the minus strand of BGPR01012575.1, from coordinate 26,282 downwards.
ATTCAATAGTTGTAAATATCAATCAGAGCATAAACTTATCAGATGTTATGTTATCAGAATGCAATAGGAATCTTAACTACATAAGTTTTAGAAATATTCTACAACTATTAGATCTGAAGAACAAATAGGAAACTTGGCTCTCAACGTAGAGAAATGTAATGGTTATTTGTCCATTATCGGGTAGAATAATTTTTGAAATATAGAGCAATCAGCTTCAAAATTGATTAATGTTTGATACATTGTTCAGGTGACTTCATAAGAAACTTAATATCTCAATTTTATATTTAAACAAGGTTAGAAAAATAGCGCACATTATTGAAATAAATTTGTGCTTCTGATAAACAAAAAGGGTTTATTTATTCTACGCGTATCACATAATTTGAAAAATGTAGCATTTTGACATTAAAGAAATTTTTATGCTGAAAATGGGAAAGAGTAATTTTGAAGAATAAAAAAGTTTTTGAGCTTCAAAAGGGACTCGTTTTCAATAAATAATCATTTTTCGAATGCAATCTGACAGATCAATGTGAGATAACACATTTTTAAAACATGGTTAATATAGTGCTTTTTAACAGATGAATGATTGATTTACATTTGATTTGAATATTTTGCTAAGTATATTAAATTTATAATATGTTCAATAATATGGTATAGCATTTTTCAAAATACTCAATTTCTTTTACTCAACAGCTTATTATTATTATTAATTCTTGTAAGTCATTGGGCCAATAATATTATTATTATCATTTTGCATAATCAATAATAGTTTAAATAAATTAGGGGGAAAATTGAAAATAAACTGTTCTCAGAATCTTCTCGAAAAATGATTTTGTGCAATAATATACTCCGAAGTAATTGAGGGAAAAGATTAACGTTTTGATTAGGGGGACATACGACTGTTAAACCTCGAAAATTTTCCCGATTTTATGAAAAAAACATAATATTTCCCTGTCTTTTCTGAACAATTTAAAACAATCCGCGTTAAAAAATTCCCATAATTATGAAAGTTACGAAGGAAAATATATCATCTCTTCAACGTAAACATTGAATATGGCCATATTTTTAAAGCGCTACATCTCAAAATGTGTTTTTTTTTATATTGCGCGCACGATATCTCAAGAACTATTGAATATTTTTACATAAAATTTTTACCGAACATGTATTTTGCTATGTTCTACAAATTGAACTGCATTTTTGCACATATTTCTCCAAAGAAGTTTTTTTGGGGTGTTAGAAAAGTTGAAATTTTAACCATTTTTACTTTAAATTGGTATATAAAATAGAAATGATATTTAAATGTTAATATATTGTGGTTCTGTTTCTTAAACAGACTGTTTGGATTACTTAGATACCGAAAATATTGTGTTTAGATAAATATTTTATTCGTAATCTTGTGCGCAAGGTGACTTTCTCATTTTTTTCTCCAAAACTTATACCCATATTTATTACTATCTCAAACAAATACATACGAATATGAAGATTTCAAAATGAGAGAGAACAGATATTTTTCTAGAAGAAAATGTGAGTTTGTGAATTGCATTGTTTCAGAGATATAATGTATTGAATTTGACAGTTTACCACCATTTTTTCGATGTTTAAGAGTCGTATGTCCCCTTAATTTTTAATTAAAAATCTAATTAATATTTTGGAAAAAAATCTTTTTCGGTGAGCACCTACTACCCAAGAAATAACTTCCAGACGAATTTGGTAGATCTAGGTCCAACGGTCTGCCTAGTAGAACGTTTTGAAAGATTTTTGCATCACGCATGTGGCAATTTACAGATAGTTTGCCAGCTTATAAACATTATCATGTTAAAAGAATATGAAACTCGAAAGCGATAGCATTCTAAAATGATGTTGAGCAAGAAGATTGAGTGCATGAAATTTATTGATTTCATGCTTGCGACAATTTGATGACTGTTATCCAACTTCACACACTAAACAGTTTCTGAAATATGAAAAATAGTCTACCTTCTGAACAAACGAAATCTAATGGCGGTAGCTTACCCTGTGCTTGAAATACAACATCGATCCATTTTCTAACGACTATAAACATGAAGTAAATCTGCAACTTATACAAAGATGCTTGTGGGGAAGGAATAATCTGTGACATGAAAAATAGAACTCACTGTCAAATCAAATAAAAAAAAATCGGTAATGTTCTCCTCACGAATTTCTCGTACACTTCCTCATAAGAAATACGTACGAAAATAATGTACGGTTAGAAATGCAGATGTCAGTTTGCTAGACAACCAAAAGTTCTCGACTGGCATCCACAAATATATTCCAAAATGAGGTTTTCGCTAACGATTTGACACTCGTTTTCTTATTTTGTAATTCTGATGTTTCTGGAAAGGATTTCGAAAGCGATTATTAAAAATATATGCCATCTGAAAATTAAAAAAAATCTCTTCAATGATATCAATTTAATTATCTTGCTCTTTAATTGATTAATTAATTTATTTTTCTAGACCTTCACGATGTCTTGAAAACCTATTTTAATCCCAGGCACGATAACTTACATATAAATAAATGAATTATTTTAAATAGATGGAGTGGCAACGAGAGTGGGAAAAACGCATTAACTCAAATATAGGAGAACGACTCCAAATTTGGACCGGTCCCTAGATTGGACCGGTATTATAACGTCAATTCTATTAAATATTTGGACCTTAAAATAAGCAAATTATGCTGTAATAATGCAAGTGGAGTGTATGAAATAATTTTTAAAAGAAAGCGCTATGTGGTTACAGTTAGAAAACAAGTATTTAGATTTATGCATCAGCAATTGATTATTTTAACAAAAGAACAAAGAGCCCTTACACTGTTCTAAATTAAGTAGGAAAATATATTATTATATCCTCAGTTAGCAAATTTCTTTAGCTACAACTTACTATAATTATTTTTTGATAATGATTTTAAATTAAGTTTAGGAAAGAATTTTGCTGTTGTTGTCCGAAGTTTGCCTAGATTTGACCATATAAACCAATGGGGTTATTATCTAAAACTACAGGAATACCTCCGACAGAAGTTTATCACTCTAGTAGTCCTCATAAATTGGAATTGCAACGAGTCAGAGCAAATAAATAAATAAATAAAAGAACACTAAAGCCATCAAATGTTGGATCAAAAGGTATAAAAACTTAGGGTACTTATCATTTATATCATTTGTGAGGGAGAAAAGGAAGTGATATTGTGCATAAAATGCCATATTTGGGTTCATGCATTGTGTGCTAATGTGAATTCGAGAACCAAAAAAATATTTTTGCTTTAATTGTGCTTAAAGAACAGTGGTCCAATCTAAGCTGCCGGTTTCCTTGATTGGACCGATGGCACATTTTTTTAAGCTGCCTTTTTCCCCTAATTTAAAATGTATTTTTTAAAAAAGTTAATTACACTGTCCTGAAAATAAATAAGCTACAAAAAAATTATACATTTTTTTTCATTAAAATTGTCTCTCTATCACTGCACATTGAAAAAATGTCCAGGAGGTTCAAATTCGGCGACTATTCCCAACATAACATGGTTCTTACACATTATTAGCGACACAAGTATTAAAAAGCATGTTTCTGTATATGGCGCTATTTCATTTAGCTTCACAGAATATAATTTAATAGTATTTCAGAAATGTATCCCTTTCCGTGGAAATATTTGGTCTACCGTTTTGGTGACATATATATATATATAGACTCAGAATGGTCGAAATTAATCAGAATCCTTTGATCGAAATTTTTGATGATTTCAATACTTTCTGTACCTATGCTTCAAATGCAAGAAAGTAAAAATAAAAATTATCCAAACTATAAGATATTGTATTTTCAGTTTGCACTGAATTCTATAAATTTAAACACAGGGCTCATTTTGGCATTAATATCAATCCATATACAGTAAAGTTGCTTCATCTAGAATTCTCAGAATCAATGTAAATTCATGAATAATTTGCTTGTGAGTAAGTTAGTTACATTTAAGATTCTTTAAACTTTACTTCTTACACTTTAAAATAAAGTAAGCATACTACCGCTTGCATACTCTATCGGAGTTTGCATGCGGCAACTTTCTCCCACAAAAGCTTCTATAAATCTATAACCATTATAATGTATGGTAGCGTTTTCTGTAAAAGTTATCTTTTAATTTAAGCAAGGGTCACTAGCAATGGCGTAGAGAGGGTAAGTGGCACCTGGGGCATAATATTATTTTTTTACCCCCTTCATCATATTTAGCTTATAAAAGTGACAAATACGCACTTGTATTTTGCCACCATTGTCCTCTAAGGCTGGCACCCGGTCTGTTCATACCCTTCCCCCTTTCCTCCTAGTCACTATATCTTTGCACGCAGTAGCGATGATTGGGTTACAAAAGTGTGGGGGGGGGGCAAAATATTTATAGACACCTGAAAGTACACAGGAATATTGGAGAACAAAATTTAAAAATTTAGTTACAAAAATTGCTAGTTTTCACGGACTATTTATTATTATTATTATTATTCCTAGTTTTAGGTAGCAAAAATTAATAAAAATTTAATTTTTTCCGCAAAAAATGTAGGAGGGGGCAGTGGAACTGGGCATAATGTGATTTTTCCTCCCCTCAGTGGCTTAGCAAGGGTGAATGGGGCATGGTGATATTATTTCGCGTCTTTTTTGATTTTAAAAACTGACAAAAGGGCACTTTAACACCACACCACACCACACCGCCGTGTCTAGAGCTCATGTGGATCCTATCCGGGTTGGTATAGATGTAGGTGAACTTTATTGAATTGCAAAAAAAAAAAAAAAAAAACAGCAAGAGAAGAATGACAAATGAAGAATTTACAAAGCTGGTGTTAACACATAGAAATGACAACAAAATAAAGGAATATATACAATATCTTGAATAACACGGTGTGAATGAAAGAAAAATGGTGAATGTAGATGATGACGAACAACATGATGAAGATTACATCAATGCACAGGTTTTGAGTAACGTATTAGAGATGGGGAGCCATTGCGTGTTAATTGTGGGATACAAGGAATAGGAAGATTACTATCAAAGATTTATGAAAAAGGAAGAACTTAGTATATTCAGTGTATTGAATGCAGGATAAGCTAGAGTTATTGTACAAAGGCAGGTGAGTACTTATTCCAGTCGCTTTATGTTTTCATTGTCTATTATGAATTTAATCATGTTTATTATTTTTTCTCTTGAATTCGGATTCTCCAGGACTCTTTGGTACCACAGACTTTCCAGTGAAGTAGAAGGTTTCCTAATATGCCAAGAGAGAGTCAATGGGCAAGACGTCGCAAGTCACTATCCGATAAATGGAAACGGTTAAGGAATGAAGGGAATGGACCGTATCCTGTGACAAACAGAATTTCTTCACGTGTCCAAAAGACTGGTTTTAGGTTAACTGTTTTGAGCACTTTATGAACAGAACGTCCAGCGTTTACATTATTCCAAAGATTTTGCGATTGTTTTAAAAACAGTTCTTGTAAGTGTTGTTTAAGTTCGCATCGAGGGTTTAGAGATTTCATTACAACGCCTTCTGTGATGGCTTTTTTGGCGAGAGTATCGGCTTCTTCATTACCCCGATAGCCTGCATGGGCTTTGATCCATCTAACCAGAATATTTCGATTCTGTGTGAGTAGGGACTGAATGTCTCGGATAAGTTGATGAGGATCAAGCACTGCCATTACACTCGAAATGCTGTCTGTCCATATTTTAGTTATTTCGTTCCCTTGATTTGCTTTGATGATTGCTTCTTTCAGTTCCATTAATTCGGCCTGAAACACTGTGTGGATAATATTTTGACTCCTCGGGACCCTCTAAGACTGGCGCCTGGGACATCTTTAGCACCCTTGACCCCCTGTCGTTACCCCACTGGCCGCCAGGACATCGTGGCGAAGTCTCGGAATCGAGATCAGAAACAGTGTCGCATGCACGAGAATCGTGAGTTCGAAATCCCCGGGTATGTGCGCCTGGTGGATGGAAAAAATCTACCGTCGGAGTTGGGGAGACAAACGACCTTACATGGGTGAAGTGTGGATATTTGGAGAAGGGAATGCCTGTTCAGTTGTCGTCTTCGTTACATCTCTATGGTCAGGGCCGGACTTACACATTTCTACGGCCAAAACAGATTCTGCGTTCCTCCCCTCTCAAAAATTTTAATGAATAATTTTCAATTTAATATACAATAATTTATTTTTGAAACATATTAGCACTACGTACAATCTTTGAATCGCATTAAATTTTTCATTCAAAATTACACTACTTTTGAAATAACATAATAAGAACGCTTACAAAAACTCTTCACTTCTTAAAATCGTCTTAAATACCTAAAAGAACTTCTTCGTTGGCGCATTTGTCCGTGAACAGGCTTGAAGGGTCTTTGAAGCGGACAGATCTTATTAAATCTCTTGGAATGCGAAGAAGTGCATGGGCAAGAGACGATAGAGTCACAGAAGACAAAAAAATGTGTCGCTCAATATATGTAATATAACAAATGTAAATTTCAGAAACGTCATTTTATATGGCCTTTTGAAAATAACACTAAAAAATGTGTGATATTTGGTTGTTATTTCTTCTTTACATACGTCCCATGACGGCTGCGTCCTAGACCATGGCCAAGGTTGGCCCTATGGGAAATATGCCCTGTCTATGGTCCCTTCTGATATCCCTATAAGAAGGTCTGTCTCAAAACATCCTGTCTGTAGCTGCAAAGCGAGACGTTAAACTTACAACCCATCAACGCCTAGTGTCCTCATTTGAGGACAGTTACATCTTGACTTCCGTACCTAAACCGATCGCATTCCATTGTTTCTTTTTTACTTTGTCTAGCGAGTCAATAGGTATTCACAAACTTCGAAACAATTTTCAACCGACATATTCCACCAGTTAGACAGATCTTCGATCATTTTGAAATTTTTTCCTCTGATTTATTTTTGAGGTAATGCAAGGGATTAGAAAGCAATGTTTTTTTTTGATATTTTACTATATTTTAAAAATCTTTAACATTTAAGTAAAAAAATTTTCTACTCATTTTTCTTCTCAGTTATCTTCATCTAGATGTTTTAAACATAATTTAATAGAAATTTATTGAAATCTATGTTTTTGAATTAATTTGGGAGTTAACGGGTTTAGTGAGTTTTATCTAAAAAAAGATCGTGAACCGCGTCAGCTATAGCCCTGAATAGGTGTCCAGGTATAGTGAAATGTGTATGCGCTACACGAAGAAATATATCACAGCGCTTTCTAGCGGAAAACTTTGTCGCTGAAATTTGTATCTCAAAAACTATAGAAGATAGGATCAAAAATTGTTTTACAAAGTTTGAAGCGATTTAGTAAGAAAAGTCATAATGTTGCGCAAGGCATAAAAAGTCCGAAATCGATGCGAGAAGTTATGTTGTAATGTTAATTTTAGTGTATAAATAATTTGTATTATGGCATACGTTATAACATTGATTAATAAAAAACTACGAAACAAGCGATATTCGTGAAAAGATAATATCGCACCTAGAAGATCAAGTGAACGCAACGCTAGTGCTAGTCTTGTAATCTACGTCATCATATCACCGTCGCATGCAGTCGTGTAACATATGCTGGGAATGTGTTTGAAGACATAAGATCTAGAACACAAGTGTGCACTGCGGCGAATGAAACATTTTCTAACACACTCGACATTAACTTTACATGTAGGGGAACTATGCCGAATTTGGATTGCCTAGATATTTTTTAATGCACAGTGATAGAGAAGAATTTTTAAGAAAAATAACTGGTGGAATTTTATGCATTTTATTTATCTTCAGAACAATGTATTTAACTTTTTATGAAATACACTTTAAAGTAATAAAAAAAGCAAAACTTTTAAAAATTGTGTCATCGGTCCAATCAAGGAAATTGGTTGCTCATATTAAACCATTTGTAATTTTTAATTTTAGGCAGCTACGATGAAATAAAAATTTAATACTTTATCGAAAAAAGTTGGGGGCTTAGCTAAAAATATGAGACAGGGTCAGCCAAAATCGCTTTTCCACTTCCGGTCGATACCTGAAATACCCTTGTGACTGAATCTACAATGTAACTTGCGAGTTCAAGCCTATTCTTTACATGGTCAAAGTTCAAAGAAAATCCATCCAGCCTTTCGGGAGATATTCGAAAAAAATGTTCAAATCTTAAAGTAATTTCAAAAAGTGTCCGTAACTTTTTTTTTTGTTGTTTTTTAAGTCCACCACTATTCATTATAAATTTTGCATAGTGCAAATCCAAAATTTTGCTTTTTATAATGCACCATAATTTCACAGTAACTAAGTAGCTGTACTCAGGTTTCTAAAGTAATTGAATCCAAAGGGAATTACCAATATATACAAATCATTTTAAAATGCAGATTTAAAGCAAATTCTCAGCAATTTTGCATGTAAATGAAGTACAACTACAAAAGCTGTTATTGATGTTATATATATTGTGTATCTATAGTATTCATTGCAATAGTACAAATATAGTTTCAGTATTATTGGCTATCATAGATCATTGTACAAGATCATACATGACACCATTTTATGAGGTTTAAGTAATTAATTTCTTACAGAAATACGACTTAAATAATTACATTTCTGTGTCAATTCACATACTCCCTAAAAATCTCAAATTATTATAATGAAAAATAAATTACCAATTCAGGTTTACATTTCAGTATTTACTTATTAGAATGAAAAATGATCTACAATTTTAATCATTTGTTCAATTCTAGAAAATCCTTAAAATGTTAATCTCAAATCAAAGCCTATTGACACAAAATCTGTTTTACCATACAGATAAATCTGAATGATGCAATGCAGTATAATATTTTTTGAGCACATAAAACATATTGGATGCATGCAAGACAATTAGTAAGAATTTAAAAAAATATATTACAAGCAAATTTCTATAATAAAATAAGATCTGCTTAAAAGATTTGATAAAAGACTGAACATTTGGTCACATGTCAAAACCGAGTTCCGAACCATATTCCGAGTTCTATCATTCTCATCTCTTTAAACTACACAAAGAGTCTGACATTTTTTTCTCTCTCCTTCAGCTTTTTTTGATGTTTCATTGTTTATTTACATACTGAAAAGTGCTGTCAGTATTCTAGGCCAAGAGGTGCAGTTTTAAACTTAATTGAAGAGCTGAGTGGATGAACATGTTAAGTGACAATTGTGCAAATTTGCGAAAACAAGCTTTAAAGTTTAGAGGTTACATTTTTTTTGGTCTTTTTCACTCCATTTTTGCTGTTCTGGCACTTTAGCATCGAAAAAGCATTCAAAATTTTTTTATGATTATTGTCATGGCTATAGCTCTTTTAATCTCGGAGAAATTTAATAATCTTTTACATTTAACATGCTCTTCCATTCATGCATAAAAAATCTGTTTTACTTTGTTAGTTGTGGAAGAACATGTTAAGTGCATGTTCCTGACTGAATCAACGAAACTGTGGCAGATTAAATGCATATGCATAATAATGAATTGGCAAAACTGTGTATCTATAAAACTATATTTTCATCACAAAGTTGAACAAGAAAAATTAAACAAATTGGATGCTGAAATAGTATATGCATACACAGACAAAAAGATCACAAAATAATATGCAACTTTGGGGAACAATAAAAATAAACCTCAAAATCACTGTCAGTGTTAATGTTTTGCAATTTCTTTTTGGATTAATGATTCATAAAACAATTTATACTCTTTTCTAAGAAAAGGAAACTTTTGTTATAAGTTTTTAATCTTTTCTATACAATCGACTCATACCTTCATGAACATTATATCCATCTACTTTATATATTTGACGATTCTCTTCAAATTGAGATGAATCATAAGAGCTGGATTCAAAGGGGAAATAAAATCCTCAGTTTCCTTTCATTTTCAAAGCATAAATATTTAAAGAAGAAGAATAAAATTTAACTTGCTGTGAGCTTATATATTTCCTTCTCTCAAGAACGTAGATGCTCAATTTTTTATTGCATTTTTTCATAACATTCTTTGATCATCATCCTAATAATATATCCGTTGTCCGAAGACTATTGCCTCAACACATAGGTTATCATTTTCTTACAGTTTCATTTAACTTGATTTGTTTCTTGTTTGTGAAAATGGAATTTTAAAATGCATTCTTCATTCACTTACTAATGTGTTTTGAAATTTTGTGTTCTTGAGGACAATACACTATTTTAATATTTTCAGAATTCAGTTATCCCAATTGATTGCTTAACATAATTACATTTTAGTTACATAATTTGAGAAAAATTATAAGATTTCACAATATTTATAATAATAAATTTTAAATAAAAGACTAAAAAGTAGAAAATAATTAAAATAAGGAAATATACCTTTTAGTGAAATAATGAGAATGTAGTTTTTAAAAATTTGATTAATATTGTCATCTCTTAACTTGATTTACTTTCGTAAAAACATTTCACGTTCCATGAAGTTCCCTGTTCAATACTTTCTTGCAGTGAAGAGTTTAGTGGTGTCTGTAAATCTTTCTTCAAAGTGTTCTCACCAATGTCTTGGGAACAGGGAAATAAATTTGATAAGGTTTTAATTTAAGGTTTTAATAAAAAAAAACATTTTTAATATTATTATTAACATACATGAAACAAGTCAAGTTAAATATAAGTATGCAAAAACAAAAACAGCTAAAAAACTAATTTAAGTGATCACCGAAATTTTTTTAAATAGTTAGTCTTCTGGTTGGACTTCAAAAAAATAAATTGCACCAGCAATGCTGAAATAAACCATTACTGAAAAAGTAAATAGATGAATTTCAAAAAGTTATTTTTAGTTACCATTAAATTCTCTTTTCTTTATCATGCAATGCAATTCAGTGTGATATATGACTCACAATGAAAAACTAGATAGAAAAGTTGTAAAGAATTACTGTGAAACTTCTTATAAAAGCAAATGATTTCTATATTCGAATTGTCTTGCCACTATTTCCCTTGCTGAAAACGCCTTGGCTTCAATGGAAGCAGATGTTATTTTTTTCAAGTTTAACAGATTTCTCATGGAAGATGTTAAGTGCCCTTAACATGTTCCCCCACCACGAAACAGCAAGAGACTGTGCACTTAACATGTTCATCCATTGAAAACTTCGTTATTCTTTTACTTTACAGATTTAATGAACTTCCTATATTTAAATTAAGACTTCAACATGTTCTCTTACCCAATTATCTAAATTTTTTAAAAAATATGTCACTTAACATGTTCATCCAATCAGCTCTTCAATTATGACTTAAAAAGGAAGATAACAATTGATTAGTATACAAGATAGTGTTATATTGTATTTTTTATTTATGGATACCTGGATTAGTATGAATGACTATACTAAAAGAAAGCTAGTAACGATAAAAAGTTAGAAGATGTATATCCGAAAAGAAAAATACTATGGCACAAAGGTATGCTAATATGGATGCAAATGTATAGCTTTGAAATCAAATTTATATTGAACTTCATAAAAATTATTCATTTCAGAATATAAAACAAACTTTCATATGAAAGCTGGTTTAATTTATGGTAGTTAAAATATATTTACTTATAATTACAATTGTGGAACATTTTTATAATAAAATTTTATTCTATACTCAGTTGTTCTTAGTGAGGAATATATGAACTCATAAATTGTATGTTTTTTTTTTCTTACTTAAAATTACAACAAAGTTTACAATTTACGAAGCAGCAACCAGAAATAAAGTCAAGGATTTAGGAGGATGCTCAAATACACACATCGAATAAAAAACAATACCAACAAATAAATTTTTTCTACTGATTCAGTAAATAAATGTGTAACGCTATAAAAGTAAGCATTTAAAATGTATCTTTACAAACATCGACAGAATTGAACAAAAAAAGTCTACTAATAGAGAAAAACTCATTTTATTATGCAAAATATATCACTTCTGTATATACAGAGCAGATCAATACAAGGGAGACTGGAATTAAAACTGTCCATAATAAATAAATCTAAAACAATGAACACATAAACCAATAAAATATCCTATGTGAGGAACCATTATGTTGAACTGAAGGCAGTTTTGTCCGGAGGGTTGAGGTAAATGCAGATTGGCAAGTCTTTAGAATGTAATTATAAATTAAATTAAAATTTCTATAATTGGAGTAGCATCAAGAGGAGTTTTCTACAACAGTATCCACACAATTGAGGAAATCGCTGAAGCGTATAGAGCATCGAGAGTGGTCTTCAGGATATCGTCTGTGGCATTCTTCATACTTTTGGAAAACTGAAGTGCATTTTATTTTGGCTTTCATCATGATTGGACTATGGAGAAAAGATAAAAAGTTAAATTATTTTCAATGTTACATTACAGCAAAAGTAACTTAAAATTTAGACAAGAGTCATGAAGTGATTTGAATATAAATATATTGCTTAATGAGCTATTAACTTATGCATAAGGATAAAATAAATCCACTTGAAATTTCATTCCATTTAATGCAAAAATGGCAAAAGTACTTGCAATTTCGTTACACTCCAGACAAAATATCCAATATGCTTCAGATGTGCATAATTATAAAAAGCATTTCAAAATAACTGAGCAATTTTTGAAAAATAAAGCATAGTGCAGTTTCTTTAACACATATTTAGAAATTCAAGAGAAAGCTTAATAATAACAGTAATACAAATTCAAAAAATCACGGTAGATGGCCATATTTTAATAAGGAAAATTTAAAGTTGTAATTAATTGTGGAATAACTTATATGATTATACAAATACTGATATGTTTAAATAGAATATAAGCCAAAGAACATTAATTGTTTTTTCAAGCAAGCAATCTTATACAAACATTTATAAGATAAATTGCATAATGAATTGACCCAATATTCGGTAAGTAAAATATTGATTCATTTAACTAAATGTATAATGTAAGTTGCAAATGTAAAGGCACTATATCTTTAAAAATTACACATTAAAATTCTTTTCACATAACCACTTTCATACTTTTATGCAAAGAATGAAATAAATGACCCCAAACAAATCTCTTAACAATATATTTAATGATCAAAATCAAAGAGTCTACTGACATTCAATAAAAAAAATAGGAAAATTTCTATCATTCGCAGAAAGAAAAGATTTCTAATTTTTACATAACACACCAATAAAACTGAAGTAAAATAATTAACAATTGAGAACAATACATGAAAACATCTCTGTAGCCTAAATTTGTTTTCAAATAAAGGACATCAGGGTAAACCACAAGTCATTTTCCTAGTTTTAAAATGTCTTAGTTGCAACAGATAATTTCAGTTTTCGAGCTCAAATGTTTTGCTTTTATTGTAAATAATAATAATAATCTTATATCCATTATCCTGGAGAAATATTTTATTGACAGAAGTAAAACATTTAAAATAATGTGGCAGAATGCAAGATGCCTACTTATCTATCTTTGCACAATCTTAAAATTTTGACTAATAAAACTACACAAAATGTATATCTGATGAGTTGGCATGATGTATTCAGTAAAAAAAAAAAAAAAAAAAAAAAAAAAAACCATACAGTTTATCATTATCTTAATACAACTGAATTAATGCATTATAAGTTAATTTTATACTAAATATTCCTTTCCGAGATTATTTTGTTCCCTCATTGCTACCAATTTTTAGCATTTGACAGTTCTTGGGCACATAACAATCTTGGAATATTGTAACTAAGAAGTTTGAATTTTTTTTGGTACAAAAACAACTACTTTTGGCTTTGCTGTCGTCCGCTCAATGCTAAAAACTATACTTATTAATAAAACAATAAATAAAATAAGCAAAATAAAAAATGTTCAAAATTAAAAGTAAGCCTTTTGATGATCTTTAAAAAGATAGGAGCAGTGACAGGTTACAGATTAAAATTCTTTTCACATAACAAATTTCATACTTTTATGCAAAGAATGAAATAAATGACCAAAAACAAATCTTTTAACAATATATTTAATGATTAAAATCAAAGAGTCTACCAACATTAAATAAAAAAAATAAAGGGAAAATTTCTATCATTCGCAGAAAGATGGATTTTTATTCCTCACAATAAATGTTTTTCCTGCAGAAAAACAAAGCAAGAAAGATTTTAGTCATAATTACCAATCTTTGCTAAACAGATCAGTAACTCAACCTAAAGCAAATGATATTCTTTTTTGACTCTACATGCTTGCCAATAATTTTTATTTATTTAACAGCTTTATGCAACATTTCCCAAGCCTAAATCTGAGAGCTAAGCAAGCCTCTATATAAGCAATGTGAAATCAAACACATGCATCCACCAAGAATTTATTTTTTTTAAAGGATTAAACAAAAAACTTGTATTATTTTTTTTAAACTTATGCAATGCACAATATAAATCAAAAGAAAAACAAATACAATATTAGAAATCCAGTTTTGTGTTTGATTTTGTAATGGATCCTAATATACAATTTGCAAGTAAAAATAGTTACCAGAATAGCCCACAATTTAACACAGTCATTCAACAAAACCTCAATATTAACATCACTCACTGAAGAACTTAACTGAAATCTACAGGATTGAGAAATGAAGTAAGCAGGACACAAAGGATGGTATATTTCTTATTAGGCCATATGCTACAGTATTTGAAAATGTCAGAATGAAATTTTACATTTCCAGTTTAATATGGATTAAGGTAGGGAATATAGAAAGAAGTTTGAGAAAAATTTGAGTAAAAATAGAAAATGACAGTACAAGTGTATAAGGCTTTTCAACTGTTTTAACATTGTGACAACTTTATAGAATATAAAAACGAATAATTTGTAAAGAAACATTGAAGGAACAAACTGCATTTTCCAGTTATTCAAAATAAGATAAGACATACAAACACTGTATGTGGGTTGGGAGAAGATGTAATATGAATACAAAGTTTTATTAAATGCAAGCATTGAACAATACAGGTTCTAATATGAACAGCAAAAGAATGTTATCATGCAAAATTCCTCCGTTAATATTCTTTTTGAAAAATTTTAATGTTTAAATCTATCATTTACTTAAAAGAAGTTGTCCTAAAAAATTAACTACATGTTAAGAACTATTTCTTAAAATGATACAAGGAACTACACGACTCAGCACAGATTTCCAAGAAGAAACTTTGTACATATGGACGCTTTTATTCAGACCAATAAGCTACATTGCATGAAGGTTGGAATGCATGGTTCACAAGAAGTTTACTAAAAGAATAACAATAACTCTCCAATTTAAAATTTCTAACAAAAAGAGAAAGCTTGGAAAGGGGGGGGGGGGCTATATATTCAGGCAGCAAATATTTACGAATTAGAAAAATGAGCTATTTAAGCAAATAAAATAATTATTTGTATGGTCTTTTAAAATTTATAAATATTTTTTTATATAAAAATATATCTTCAAATAGCTTTTGCATAATTTTTAATTTCTCAATAAGAAAAAATAAACTATGTTGTATAGCTCACCTGGAAAATAAACTATATCCTGTAAACAACTTATTTATTTCTATTTTAACATTGAAATACACGATATTTTTTTATTTTCAAAATGCTTTGAATTAACCTGCAAGAATGCACAAGGGATCAGCAATCTGTTATGCGCTGCATAAACAGATTGCTGACTTCCCTTGGACTGAAATGAGTCAAATCCATGCTAGATGCTTTTAAGGTCACATTCAACAAACAGATCTATTTTAAGAAAAATGTCATTATATATATGTATATATTTTTTAAAATTGGAATTCAGCTTAAGGAAGGTAAAACATCCTCTTGTGCCTCATTGCATTGGGATTCTTTGGTCATTTGAATGAACATGCTAGTGATACGAGGATAATGTCTTGCTATTTATGTTATGATAGGGAAGTAATGAATCCAAGAACATTCCATACTTCTAAAGCGGAGATTTATGCAGATACCCAAACTTATAACAAATGCCTGTGCAGCGAGAGTGATGCAAAAGTTATATAATTCAGGACCTAATGTAATTGTGGTACGCTCTCACAAAGAATATTGGAGAAAAAGCTCACAATTGCAGGAATTATACCCTACAGAGTTCTGTATTCGGATTTCAAAAAGGAAAGACAATTGTTTCCAATGTGCCTAAGAAAATTAGAAGGATTATTTTGCTATCCACATTGCATAACAATAATAAAGGTGATAAAAGTACAGGAGACTTCAGAAAGCCTGAAATAATTGCCTTCTACAATCTGTCAAAAGGGGCAGTTAATGACTTGGACAAAATGGTAGCAGCATATTCCATAGCTATAATTTCAAACAGATACCTTATACAAGATATTTTTCCACTTTTGTACAGTGTTGACATTAACTCTTGTGTGCTACTTCTTTCTATAGAAGAAACCCCTACAGAATTTGGAAAGAGAAAGGAATTATTAAAAGGTTGGTCCTCAACATAATCCGGCATATTGCAAATCACAGAAAGCTGCTGAAGGCCGTAATGAGTCTAAGGAACGGTTTTGAGGAGCCAAACCCAAAGAAATAAATATTTAAAGCAATCATCTGTGTGACTGCAAAATTCTATGAAAAAATTGTTGGAAGCATATGCGAGAAACATTCTTTTCTTATATTATGCTGCACAATTCAAACACATAAGTATTATTTATTAAATTTTTTCAAGTTTTAATTAATTTTATGTAATTAGAACTGTTTGTACGGATAATTTAGAATATATAATTTTAAAATTTTGTTAGTTTTGTGTAAATAATAAAGCAGGGTGCAACACTCTTCCAAATCTTTGCGCATCTCTTTGTAGCACATGTTCTCAAGGGGTTAAGAAATAAGTAAAAATGTATGGTACTTTCAAAAAGGAACAGCATGGAAGAACTAAAACACTGCTCAGCATACTTCTCAAAAGCAGAAATAAATTAAATATTTAAGAATTAATTTTCTAAGTCCTGCTCATTTTATAGCTGAGAAGACACCACACATTTTTTATTCAAAGTCTTTTTAAACTAGTTTATTATACTTTAATACAAGCAACAACTTTTTGTGTTAAAAGAAATCATGAAAGTACATTTAAATACTATTTTAAACCATAAATAACCTTTAACTGGAAAGATTTCATTTGGGTTACTGAAAGCAAAAGAGAAAAAATTCTTGGAAGCTCTTGTATTGAAGATCTAACAATTCCACTAGAATTTTATTTATAAGAAACTAGTCAGTGTGATGCATGTATACTAAACATACAAATATTTCACATTACTATACAATTCTGTCAAAAATCAATGCTATTGATTAATCCCATTTTGCTTATTACAGCATAAATGGGCAGTGGGAAAAAGGTGCTACAGGCACTAGTCATGGTGGGCATCGTTAAATAAATATGGTTTTAATCGCACATTTTAAAGCCAAATAAGATGTTTAGTCATGATTACCAACAGAATGCAATTTTCTTTCTACAGGAAATCTAGCAACTTCAAACCTTCCTCATAAAACTGCACTTGTCTTGGGGACACTGGTATTGTGATTCGTTCCCAAAGAGTATCAGGTAACAAATTTTGTTAAGTGCTTTTTTATGTATGTGGTCTCTCCAATGTTAGGTGCTGTGCAAGAGCTTAATGCATCACTGAGCAGTACAGTGGGTCTCGTGAGAGAGCACCTACCTTGAATTAGAATTAATAAATTTACAGTCCACTTTTTTTCTAAGCCTAAGCCCTTATATAATCCTATTTAATTAAGAATAATTATTGAAGGAATCAGTTGCAATTTTTAATTAAGAGCTATTGGAACAATTAAATGGAAAAAAGTCAATAGTCCTGGTGCTATTTATCCTTGCTATGCGCCACTGCAATAATGCAAGCCTATTTTTTTTTTTTTTTAACTACATGTTTAATTTTCATACTGAAAATATGAACTAGTTAGAAACAGCAATACGAAGACACAGGAAAAGCTAATTTCATAAAACAAATAATTAAAAATATACATTAAAAAATTATCTAATTTTTTATAGAAAGGAAAAACAATGGATGAAAGGGGCAGAGAGAAATCAAAAGATTTTACAGTACCAGTTAGATTGTTCAATACGAGTTAGAAGTACAAATAATATTCACAAGTTTTAAAGTTTGCAGTCAAAAACTGTCACTAAGATTTTTTTTTAAATATACAAAACCAAATCTGGCAAATTTCTAGTTAAATTTCCTAATGCAATAATAAAATTTAATAAAAGTGAGTAAAAAGTTATTTCAAAATGTTAATACGAAGCAGACATGTTTTACATAATTAAGAGAAACTTAAAACAATATTTCATCTTCATTTAATATGGAAACAATCTCTTACTTGCTGTATATATGTCAATAGGAGAATTTCAAAGGGTAGGAACTTAAGATATTTATTTATTTATTTTTGAAACATCTATGACACTAGAGAGTTTGTATTTACATAGAAGTGAGTCATAATGATTAAAAGGCTTTG
>BGPR01012574.1:15302-44442 GCA_013235015.1 Araneus ventricosus | reverse complement strand
AATCAGATGTATGCATGTTTGATTGGAGCTTAATTTTTTTAATGCTTATAATGCTTTTTATCAGCATTGGAACAGTATATTCTATACTCGGAAAGGCATCCAGAAAATTGTCTTTGTATTTAATAAAGCTTTATTCTGTGGTGTGTTTCCAAGTTTATTGATCCCCACTTTTTAAAATATACTGTAGAGTTATTTATTACATATTTCATTATGAGATTGTTAGAATACATAGTAGTTATTTTTAGTAGGAAAAATGTATTTCATATGTAATGTATTTGATATTATTCAATTATATTTTGGATGTTAATGTTACACTGTAGGTATTGAAAAGTAATGAATATTTCTGAAGTTTACTTTGCATGTCCTCTGCATGGATAATGTTTGATCAGCTGTATGCATGTTTTTATAGGTGCTTAATTTTTTTTTTATTTTCAGAATTCAATGCTGTTATGGCTGCTACAGTAAATAATAGAAGAAATTTTTGAAATAATCTTTTGAAGTGTAATATATAGTGCCTTTTGTATTTGACTTCCTGATGCTTTCATTATATAAAAACATCCATTGTTTGTTTCCACCCTCCACTCCACCCTGATTCTTGGAATCTAGACCCGTAGAAATGTTGCTCCCTCTGTAGAAACTCAAGTCTTCACAACTGCATTACCCTTCACATAGCATTCTATTGTTATGTGTTTTCGCTGGAATGAACAATGCGAGTGGTTCCAGAAACAGGCAAGTGTGAGCGATTTGTTTGCACAGAAATTAGCAACTTTCTTCAAAAATCGAAAAGATAAAGGTCTGAAAAAATTCGTTATAGGGAGACTACCACTTCGTTATATGGAGAATATTTTGAATGTTATTTAACATTCCGATTAAAAATTTCGTTATAGGAAGACTTCGTTGTAGGGAGACTCTACTGTATTTATTTCAATTTTGCAACTCTTCTTTATTTTTGTTTTTTTATGTACTTACATAATTTTCGTTGGAAGTTTTTTTATTTGACATATATAGCAATCCCAAACAAAAGTAGGACTCTCCTTGTAGCAGAATTTTTCAATTCCAATTTTTTAAATAAAGATGAAATCATTTGTAATTTTTGTCTGTTTTTCTTTAATAACCAAGTCAATTTTTACAGATGTTGGAAATCATACTGGATTCCAATGATCTAAAACTTTGATGCAATTATGTTGTACTCCTTTAGAGTTATACGAGCATCTTTTTTAGATATGACTTCTGGAATTTTATTTTCACTTGCTTTTTGAAAGCAATAAATTTGAGCTAACTAAAATCATAGTGATATTAGAAACCTCGCAGTAAACAAATGTTTTCTTGATTTTAAAAACATTGTTAAATCTGTTTTGTATTGGATTAGGAAAGATTTTTAAATTTATTTGAACATACTATTAATTTAAGAAATAAATCGAATCTATAGGAATATTTGACAACTAAATATAGTGTTTATCATTGATATTTTACAATAATAATTTTTTAACATACTTCATTTGTATATTTATTGGACTAAAATATTTATGAACAATATTTAAAGTAAAAAACATTTTGGACAATATTAAGAATTTCGTATGTTATAAGTTTCTATACAAAAATAATTTTTATATCAATAAGTCCAATAATGTCCTAATAAGTAATGTCCAAATCTCACCGATTTATTTGCACGAAAGCATTTTATTCTGATGCCTTTTTCCCTCTACTTATTCCTGCAGTTATGAAAAGGCTTGATTTTCTAGGCACTTTATTTAATTATTAAATTGAACTTATTTTAAAAATAATAGAGCAATGCAAATTATTTAATTGATATCAAGACAAATTTGTATAAAATAATGAGGCTTACGTTGCTTTATGCGAATTAGCTTTATTGTTTCCGATATAAATTATATAATTTCAATGCAACTTACGATTGATTATATTTTCTAATCTATAGATGCTTCAATTATATACAGTGACGAAATAATTTTCAAAGAAATCAATTTCTTTATTTTTCTAGCTATGTTTTTTGCCTATATAAACTTTAAAAGAAATATAAAAAAAAGACCATGTAAATAGAAGCAAACACAGAAAATTTTTATTAACAAATTAAGTAAATAAACAACACTGAATAGTGGAAACAAATAATCAAAAAGAAAAATGCAAACACTTACGAAACATCAAGTTTGTCTAAGTTTAAAGTAGATTGCAGTAGATAATTCCAATATCTTGGCACAAGAAATAACAAATGATATTGATTCTGAAGTTAATAAACACAAACGATAATGAGTTCGAGAATAGATCAAGAGAAGAAATCAACTTGGAGTGACAAATCTGCTATTGGGGGGATTGGCTCTTGAAGATCCTGCAGAATACAGCCTTTTCCTCAAAATGAAACCTCAATTATTTGAGAAGTAAATAAATAAGTTATTTTCAAAAAAGATGAGTATTAAATAAACAATTGAAAATGTACAAATATTTTAAAATTAACATATTTTAGAATGCTGCCATGGCACAGCACCTTCATTATTAAAGAATCTGGTGAGATCCTTCCTACGTTGTTTAGATAATTTAGTTGCTCGGCGATGGCGACCAAAAAAATCCTGAATATTATACAATTCAGTTATTTCTGACCTCCATCAACCAGGCATAGCCTCACCAGTTTCAAGAACTTCATCCAAAGACCCCTGAGCAAAATAAAATTTGGAAGATGTTTTCCCCAGCCAATTATGTAAGGCACAAGATGCTTTAACAATCTTGTCCGTTGTTTGCAGTTGACATTCAATTTTCCGACTCAAAATTTTGAATCGGCTAACTAAAATGCCGAAAGCATTTTCGGATACCCGTCTAGCACGGCTTAATCTGTAATTAAAAATCTTTTGCTCAGTGGACAAAGTTTGTACGGTTTCATTAAATAAGGTTTCAAGGGAAAGGCATCATCCCCAATAATGCATCCTGCAGGACTGAATAGCGAACCTTCTCCAATTTAGAATACAAGGAAGAATTCTGGAATACTCCTCCATCGGATACACATCCATTGCATCCTACATCAATGTAGATGAAGGAGTAATCCCAGTTCACCAAGGCCATGAGGATGATGCTGTTGAATCCTTTATAATTGAAGAATTGGGATCCACTGTTAGGAGGCGCTTGAATTAGTACATGCTTGCCATCAATCGCCCCATAGCAATTTGGAAAGTTCCAATTCCTCAAGAAACCTTTGTTTATTTCTGCCCATGCATTTTCTGTAGAAGGGACCTATAATGTAAAAAATATAGATATATACATATTCCACTTAAAATAGGAAGAAAAATAATGTATTAATGCATCTTCAGACTGAATTTCAACCTCTCGGTTGAAAAAAAGGAGTTAATATTTAAAAAAATATTGTTGGATGGACTTTGAAAGTGATTCTAACAGATTTTACAAATCAATTTAAATTTCGGGGATTTTTTTATAAATAAATATTGGTTGAAATAAAATATGTGCAACAGTTGTCATAATTACACAAAATAATACTATAACTTTAATCTGAAAGCCAAATTTAAAGGGAAAAAAATATACAAATATTTTTATAACATGCTTTTATTTGTGCGCTAAAAGGTAGAAAATTTTTGTCAACAAATACTGAAGTGAATACAAAAAGCATTAGATGAGGACAGCATTACTATGAGCAAAATATTATTATATACTAATATATGCAATTTAATTTTTTAAGAAATTCCAACTTTCCATATTTATAAAACATTTTTGATTTACTGTTGTAAAAAATCTTTTTTTCCCTAGCATATTGGTTAAACATTTAACTTTTATAGATACTGTAATTAAATTATGTTTAGGAAAACAATTTATCAATAATAATTTTAAATTTTCCATGCCTCATTTTACAAAAGTCATTACCAATAAATTAAAACTGGATGCTTTATTTCTTTAAGCATTTAAGAAAAATAGGTTTTCAAATTTGATATACCTTTGCACCAAATGAAATTGTATGACATATATATTTCCGAACAATGATGTCGTTAAATGTATGTTTTTTAAAATGAGTTTTATATCAACAGTATGATTTCATACAAAATACATTTCAGAATTAGTTTTCAAACCTGTATAAACTCCTTCAAGTTTTGATATATTGCGTCCAGCACTTCAGGAAGCAGCTTACTAATTGTGGATTTGGGGACACGAAAAAGGTGGCTCAAAACTCTGTAATTACATCCAGCCAAAAAGGTTAAGGTCAGCTCCAACTTAGTTCTGGCTGGTACAGCTTCCCTTTTCAGTGTGTCTTGCCTTTGGATGTATGGGGAAACACGAATTAGTAACTCCTCAAATACTTCAGGTGTCATTCTGAGGAAAAGTCTGTATTCTGTTGGGTCCTCAACAGCCAATTCCCTCAATAACAGATTTGACGCTCCAAGTTGATTACTTCTCTTTATCCATTTTCGAACCCATAATCGTTTGGGTTTATTAACTTCCGAATCAATGGCATCTATTACTTCTTCAGCCAAGATTTTAGATATTTTCACAAGAGTCAATTGCAAACTATTATACTCAGAAAAAGTTAAAGGTCTCGAAAAAACCGGAGGAGACATCTTAAAACTGACAGCTAATAACAATGCAAGCCAAAACAAAACCAAACGATGCCGACGAACTGCGCTTTGATGGAGCGTCCGCTAAGTTTTTTGGATGCCAAATTGACGATTTATAAACAAACATGGAAGGCCTAATTCTGCCTCCAGAAATTGCGGCAAACATAGAGAAAGTGGCCACGTGATCTACTGTCGGTTTTCTACTGTTCGCGTGTAAACCCTACTTAATGCTTTCTGAGAACAGTGCTAGCTAAAGCTAAAAACACCGCCTTCATCCCGAACATTATGATAGACCAAGAAATCGAATGAAAAAGAATGTGTTTAGCTTTATGCTTGCACTGTTCACAGAAAGCATTATGATTTCGCTAATTTTTTACCGGTTCGTATAGATTTCAATTATTTACCCCTGATGAGCATCTATCCAGCTGCTGGTGGTTTTAGAATTTTAAATCACGAACTTTGGGAAAACTTAAACCAGCAGCACGACATTCAAGTGATTTGCTTCTACAAACAATTCGATCAATTTCGATGTGTGATTTGTGCTTGACAATTTTTTAAACTTAGTGAAACTGCAACATTCTCCGAAAAAGTGACGTAATTATATGCAATACTATACATATATTTAAGTTAGAATGTTCAGGTATTAAATCAAATTGTTCTCGGATTAAGACTGTTGAGCGTCAACGAATCTTTACATTATATTGTACATAGACTGATAGTAATGTATAATCTTTTACATTACTATCTCTGTGTGTCGTCGAGATTTTCGTGATCACGTTGGTGTGATAGTAAGCAATTACTTAAATCACTATTTGAGTGTGAACTTGTTCATGAATCACACAAATTATGAGGTTAACAGAACAGAATGCTGTATCTTGGAACCCTGTGCCATTAAGATTCATAAACTGCAAGTCACTCTGCGCTACCATCTGATTCTTCGTACCATAGGTATTTAGAGCATCACAAATCGAAGAACTGTATAGTGCTAACAATGGCGGAGATGTGTAATCTTTTAACACAATAACTCAGGTGACAAAATTGTATTATCATCTTCAGTTGTTATGATGTGGGTTTCGCAAAGAGGGAGTCTGGGAATAAGCGATTACTTAAATTGCACTGTAGTGATGAATTTGAGGTGAATCGCGCAAATTATGATGATTTCACAGTGATGTCACTTTGAACAATCAACATTGCAGAACGCTATTGCTGTGCAAGCATATTTTTATGCTGCAAGAATATTTTTATGCTTCTGATTCCTGGACTAACTCTCCCGAGACCATAAAAAACTGAAGAGCATTGTGTTTAAAATGGTAGAGGTCTTATATACTTTTACCACTGTATGTCAACTCTTACAGTGTATATATACCATATCAAATATATACACTGTTTCATATATATAATATCCCTGTTTCAAAATCTTTATTGGTTCTGAATGTTTTTTAAGATTACGTGTGGTTGGTAGTCAGGGGTTACTTAGATTATAACCTGGTAACAGTCAGGAGCTGATAAGGAATCAAACTGATCTACATTTAACAGAGTGATGTCATATGTAACTTTCCCTTACACAGATTAGTGAGCACTATTGCTACAAGTATAACCATTTGCCGCAGATTCATTGCAACCTACAGAGTTAGGCCTGGTACTTTACAATACACCTACATAATCACAAACTACCAAAAAACTATAATCAAAAATCCCCTCTATAATAAAAATTTAAACCTTACCTAAGCGCAGTCTTATGTCGAGAAGTTTTTGATACACTTGCATATAAGTTAAAAATAATAAATTAATGCTCATGAGATTTACGTGAAGTGCTACAGCGAGTTTTATTTTCAACTTTATTGATCTTCTTCAAATTACTCCTTCTAGTATAACGTCGCAATTTGACGCATGATAACCTTCAGTTAGATATTAAATGGAATGGGCGTAGAAGTTTAGCATAGAATTATGTCTTAATATGACTTATGGGAGAAGATTGTTCCTCGAATACCAAATTCGGGCTGACACATGATAGCTCCCAATACGAGAAGCACAAGAATCATATGTATCGATCCCTCAGACAATAGTACAATCAATCATCGATGGACTCATAAGAGTACCACCACATTTATTGTATCTCCCTGGAAAGAGAGAACCTGCTTACTTATGCGGTAACTTTACATTCCATATTTTAAGTACCCCTGGGAAGGGATTAGTTGTAGGCTTTAAGATAAAGAATGATTTATGTTTTTCCTTTCTTTTTGAAAAATAAATAAAATATAAATACTAAAAAAATAAATAAAATAATATATAAGTTAAATATCAATAATAATAATAATAAATTAAATTAAATATAAACTATATTATTTGTATTTAAATTAAAAAATAATTTAAATATAAATACTAAACTTTATTTATTATTTAAAATAAGATCCTTCTGTGAACCTTGCAATCTGTTGTTTAATATTTTTCCGATGAACAATGAAATGGAAATATGTGGATATTTTCAATAGAGAATTGAAAATCACGGATTTTAGTTCAACCTTTTGTCATTTTGTTTAATGTTTTAACTTTATATCAACAAAATGAAACTTCTTTTAGAAACTTCAGAACAATGTTCAGAGGAATCTGAGTACAGAGAGTAATACTAAATATTTAGCAGGGAAAATTGCTTCGAGGGCAGAAATGGAGTCTCTCGAGTCGTTTCTGGAATAGCAGTGGAACATGGAATCGAATTCATTCCTTGGAGTAAAAGTAGAATATGATTTTTTTTTTCTTCAAAATGTCTAGACATGCTGTGAAGGTTTATTAGTATATTTTGCCAGTTTAAAATATTTTGCAATCGAATTTATGATTGGAAGCACTGATTTTCCTAAAACTTATATTAGATCAATTTTATTTAAATACATCTTAGGTTTACACAGTCAAGAGTTAATCATGACCTCCGAAATGGGTAGAGACACAGTACATATACTTTACAGGAAAAGTTGCTAAATTCGTTTCGATTGTGTGAAATAAATGACAGATTTTCCATTACTTATTGCATTCCCTATTATATTACTCAATATATGTCCCATTACTAATTGTAGGATAGCATTTCAGAGTTTCTAACATAGTTCCGTTTTGAAAATTAAAGTTTCGGATTGCTGTGGCCATCACTTTGTTTCCAAGTATAAATTTGAGTGTTCAAGAACCTACACAACTGAAAACGGTATGTTGGATAGTACAAATTATTACATTTTGATGGCAAAAATATTCTACAGAAACCTCTTTGTCTATAAACCGAATCTTCTTCAACGAGGGAATAGCAACAATGCAAAAATATAGCATCTTATTATTCATTGAGAAAATTTTAAATGTAGTGAATCAGCTCGCTTCTTGAAGTTTGGAACGGAATTTTGCATGTTTTTTTATTAAATATAAACTTTATTTGTGTATTACTCAAAACAATTTCCTTTTTCCACATTGCTAACTATGAATCAACACAAATCCAATCATTTTTCAAGTGTATGAACTTACTATAGTCCTTTCCAGACTTTTCTCCTTTTCTTTCTCGAGCTCCAACGTTATAATATTTTAAAAAGGACTCCTTAAGCCATCATAAATGACTCTAATTTAAAAAGGATTAGAAGTCCTAAATAATTCTTCACTGTTTAATTATCAATTAATTATTTCCTAACTAAACCGTTCCGTTTCAATGTGATGCGATTCAGGAAAAGAACTAGAGACTATTCAAGAGTCAAAGAAAAAACTAGAGACTGCGTTTTTTGTAAGCTTCGATTGGAAAAAACGCAGATAATGTTAACTCAGTATGAAAAGTTTCTTTCAAACAGCTGTAGTTGATCGCTCCATCTAAAATCAATCTGAGATTTTTTTTTCTGTATAAACCAAACTTATGAAAATTACTAGAAAAGAACAATTAAACATCAAGCTGTAAGACATGAACGAGACTGTCTCAAGAGCATTTATTAAGAAATATTGCGCCGGTCCAAAATGTCTCGTTATCGGAACTTTATGATGATAAAATGAATGATTGAGAGCCTAAACAAATGAACGAGAGAACGAAATGAACGATCGAGTACCGCATCATTATATAGTAAAATGACATGTCTTTAAGTCAAATGCGTTAAATTAATATAATCAGCAGCTATGACGTGATTAAATAGAATTTATCGCTAAGTTTATTAATTAGAAATTTAATTATCATTATTTCCAAAAAGAATTTCATTTTGTGTAATAAAGCTTTGTATTCTTATTCCTAAATCCTTCTTTATTTTTATCAGTCCAAATTATAGAAACATTTTTGTTTATAAGTGAAATTTTACAGGAGTTAAGCACTGAAAACCTCATTAATGTGAAATATTTTTTACTTTTTTATTTAATTTCACATTGAAAAAGTATTTTAACCCATATGTGCTTAAGAAATCAATGCAAAATTCGTGTGTTATCAATTTATTTCGAATTTACGGAATTACTTAAAAGGAAACGACATCCTCCGACATCAAAAACCTTTTGATTTCATCTTTATAAAAACTACTGCTTTAGACTGTTGAAAGATGATGACAAAACATTGAGGTATAGACCCATATAAACAAACTAAAATCTGTTTAAAATTGATTTCAATTTTCCTTCCACTCACAGATCATGATGCTGTTATGTTTTACTTGATAAAATAAATAATGACTCTCATCACCCCTAGAAACATAATGCGTTATCCAAATTTTTAAAGCTGTGTAACAATTGATATGAAATAATAACATGTTAAATTAATTCAGAATGAATTAGTCGCCGCTCTATAAAAACGCCCTGATATTTTCCTGTTACATATTTTATTGCAGAATATGTTTCTGGATTTTTACTGTCTTCATTAAATTAAACATTTTAGTAGACAGTAAGGCAGTTATTTGGTATATTTTATTCCTAATAATATCTTTAAGAAATTCACCAAAAATTCCTGATCAAAGATCTAATATAACTTCATAATTAATTTCTTCCAAAGATAATTATTTTCTCAAAAGTCAATAAACATAGAGAGAGGTAGTAAAAATAAATTAGCTAATTAATTTTTGTGCTGAGAATTATATTCAGGTAAATAAAATTAAAAGGTTTATTTAATTTTCTCAGTTAAATTGAAAATTTCTATTCGTAAAAATAATCTTTTCTACATTTATTCTTATATTGTGTATTTCCCAATTGAATTGCTAAACTAGATAATCATTTTCTAGTTTATGCATTAATAGTGCAAAACTGAATATTTTATGATTTATTTCTCAATCAAATGTAAAGAAGTAACGTATCTATTCAAATTTCTTTTCAAAAATATAATATAAATTACACTATAGAGTTGAAAAAGAAGATAATTATCTACATTGAAATATAATTATATTAAATAAATTTAGCCATTTCATTTTCTAAATAACATAAAATAATCAATGAAATCTTCACACTCATCAGACAATAAAATGTTAAATTTCATTAATTACTAACTCGTCTCATTCATTTATAGTGCACTTATCTTCATTAATTAGAGGAAGAATTAACTGAAAGCAAAGTCTTTTCAAAAACTTTTACAAGCAAACCTTAAGAATAATTAGTGACTTTCGTTTGAGAAATGAATTGGAAATCAAATCCAGCATCTTTCGCAGGCTTAGAAGAATAATAGAATTAATAGAAGTAGAAGTAATGCTTTAATAATTAAAAATTAGGTGGCTGTAAAAAAAGGTTTATTTTGAAGAAGATTAAAATTTCAAATCATTACATATACGCGCTACTAAAAATCGCCAATTTTATAACATCTAGTTAATAGAGGCAAATTCAGCTACTTTATCTTTTTCCAGAATCATTGGAATTTTAAGTAAGTTTATGAAGAATAATCAATTTTTAAATCTCAAAACATAAGCTCTCGAGAAACTTTTTTAAATTATTATATTGTATTTTACTCTTTTTACTCCATTTATGATATTACTAATGATTTGCTCCATTTGTAAACTTCTATTTCATTATGAGCAATTCCAAATTTAAAAAAAACTATATATCTTTTAAATTTTAATCAAGTAACTTGCATTTTTTAAATCAACAATCTAACTTTTATCTCAAGCAAAAAAGTGTGCTTAAGTGATTTAATAAAAAAATTCGAGCATTTGAAAGAAAATATGAAACTAATGAATGAAATTCAAAGTTTCAAAAATAAATAGACGTTAAAAACACACTCTCCAAAACCGGAGACTGCAAAAACAGAAAGAAAAAATTTGAAAAAAAGTAGTTAATTTTTTTTCTTCTTTAGTATATTTTAGATAATTGAAGACTGGATTTTCACATAATAATATACTAATCAATCATCTCAGCCAAATTGCTAAAAGGATAAAAAAAAAACTTAGATGTAGATAGATAAAACAGGATAAAAAAAAACCTTAAAAATAATTTTGAAAAGACCTATCAAAGGGTTCTAAAAAAATTTTTTTTTTAATTTCTAGTATATATTACGCCATATAAAATGTTAAACATAATAGGTTTAGGGTAAAATGCTTCAGTATCTATCGATTCGACGGCAGTTCTTATTAATGCGAACAAAAAATACAAAATTAATAAAAAAAAATTACAAACACACAAACTCAGTACCTAAAGAAATTGATTTCCTGAATTGTGAAAAAGTCTTACAGCAGCATTTCAAATCTCATATAGAATGCGCTCATTTCACAAGATTTTTGAACGCCTAAACACAAAAATCAAGACTTTTAGAAAAGAAAGAAAGTAGGTTTTTTGTTGGTACTTTCTTCAAGGAGATCATGGAAGACGTGTGGGTAATTACCCTTATCCGTAATACCTCCCACTTTTGCAAGCTACTTGAGCAGTGATGAACTATTCTCATTAAAATTTGTGTAATTCAAAGTTAGGGCTTTTTTTGTGAGAAAGTAGTGTGATTGAGACGAGGAGTTTATTAAAGTTAAGACTTTTATGTCGCAGTAAATTAATCCATCATCAACTGGGAAAACATTTTGAATTAGCTACTTCAAGAATCAAGATGTTCCCAAACAAAAATCATTTGTTTGATGTTCTATTTACCCACTTCACGTGTGTGTGCTTGATGTTCAAAGGAACCGAAACGTGTAGAAAGAAATTTGGATTAAATAATATTTTTGTATAGGTGTTTTTAAAAATACGAAAGTAAGTCAGTAAGTAGGTTACAAAATAAAAATAAAGAATGGGAACCCTTGATATTTACTTCCAAAGAATGCTGATTTCTCTACATAATCGACATTTACGTTGACACACTTATCCCATCGCTCTATGAGTTTTCCAGTACCTGCTGCATAAAAGTCTTTGGACTGCTGCCTTAGTCACTTAAGCACCTCACGTTCAGTGTTTGTATCACTTGCCATGCCCTTGTCGTCTAGGTGCAATTTAACACTTTGCCTACAGGTACGGAGTATAGAGTGCGGCGTATGAGTATACAGAACGGCGCATAGAGTGCGCCAGTGGGAATGTACCATATGCTGAATAAAAGCTATCGAAGGTGGAGAGTTTGCCACCCTTCTAACCTCTTACTTACTCCGATAGTTTCCCCTGGCAATGAATCAGCCAGTTCTGTCTGATCGCGCTTGAAAGAGCATGAAACGTGTCCATAACGCAAACTAGCTATCAGGAAAGGCAGGAAATTATCCCTACTGAGCAATATTTTGCTGCTTTTAAGATTTAAGCAAGAAAATACCAGCTAAGGACAGATATGATGCATTATAACTCGATAGAGGAGTTACGGAGTACAGTGACCAAGAAACTGATTCTGAGAGTGACATGAAGAACAATCCAGTTCACGAAGAATATAGAGACTCGAACTCGGACACAAATGGTTGAATCATCCATCCATTCAACCTCTAATCTTGTTATAGCATAAAAAATAAAGTTGTGTATAATTAAATAAGGATAGAGTTGGAAAAAACAGTGCGCAAACCTGATCTGAGTGTTGTAAAAATTCGCCTGTCCGCAAAGGGCATAAATCTTGGAGCTAATTGCGTGGTATGTGAGATCCATGCACGTTGACTATATATCTAAAATTATCACATTTGCTTGGTGGGGAAAATTGCCCATAATTATTATTTCCCCAGGATTTAATGCAAATAAATCAAGTAATGTATAAGTTTATATTTATCCATTAGATCTTTTGTCTTTTAAAACAAAATATATGTGTTAACGAAAACTAATAACGAATTGGTTTGGAAAAAATACCAGAAATATCATTATTGTTTAGAGATGATTGGTGACGATTTGATAGGATTTATATTATATTTCATAATATATTTTTCGCAACCTTTGAAATTTCTAGGATGTGCTCTTTTGTATATTTTGGTTAAAAAAGCTTTCCTTTCAGACACTCACTTAATATACAGAGAATAGAGTATGCGCTACTCTCATAGGACTTCCTTGCACTTCTTGCGAGATGTTTGTTGTTGAAAACAACACGAGTCAAAGCAATACTGTGAGAAGTTGGCAAGTATTTTTTCGCATTAGTATCCAGAGACACTCTACAGTCATTTTAAAAGTGCATTCAGAATACAGAAAATAAAATGAGGATCGATCCCATAAGGCATTGGGAAGACTGAAGCCTGTAGCTTCTAAAGTGACGCAATATAAAATTTCTTTTATTATCTTACTGTTTCTTAGATATTATAAGGTGTTATTAAGTATGACATACTCCTGATTGAACAAAACTTAGAGATAAGACAGCTTTTGTAAGTTGAAAAACGTACTTTAAATAAAAGTGTTATAGAAATATTTTCTGCTTCTCTTTGATTCATTGAACGCCACTTTAGAAGTCACGTAAAGTTACTTTTTATCCCTCACAAATTCATTTTGAAATTATCCCGACCTGGCACGAAGCCGTCCAGTGTATTTGAGTGACATTCGCTGCGACAGCTCGAGTGCTGATGCCGGAGTCCGAATGCCATCACCGTCCACGGCTCGACGTCTCTCGTAGCAATCACGCACTATCACCAACAGAAGACAAGTCCCAACCATTATTGTACGCAAACAGGGAAGCGTAACCCCGCCAACTTATCTGGCGGCTTTTCATCCACGTATTTGTTGTGCCCCCAGTCACAAAACAGAATTTCGAAGAAAACGGGCGATATGGTTGTACAATTCAAAGATGACATACATGCTTTCTGAAAAGGGAATCGAAGTAACATAAAATTTATGATGTTAGCGTGCAAAATAAAGAAATATTTTATTTTGATATGACAATGAATTCATTACTTAATAAAAGAATTTGGATCAACTCACATGTTCTATTATTATTATTTATATTATTATAATATTATTTATATTATTATTATTTATATTTTCCCACCAACATATCTTCAGTCTTAAGTCCTATAGGTTAGGATGGGTCAGTGAGGGTCTCTACTTGCTATTATTGGTCATTGATATATAATGACTTAGTTCATTGCGTTGTAAATATTTCTTTCCACTTTCATGCTGGCTTCAGCATTGCGATCTCTTAAAAATGTCACATAAATATTTATGATAAAAAGGAAATATCATGAATTAAAAAGACACTATTCATACAATAAAATTGAAATCAAGAAAATACACGAGTTTTCTTTGTGGACATAAGCTTTTAAAATATGATATGTTTCATTTGATTTAGAACGTCTCAAAAACCTTCCTTATACAAATCTCATCTCCGTATTAATCCTACCTGTTGATAAGAAAACTTATTGCTGGTAATATAAGAATAATTTAATGAGAGGTATAAAGCTAAGGAAAGTTCCAGGAGGTCATTTTTAATGCAGTTATCAGCAGAATATGTCATTTGCATGTGTAATTTTTATGGTAAAAGAAAGTGAAAAACCAGAATTTGTTTAAAACTTTTTCTAATATCCCATTTACAAATATTTTAACTTAAAATCGAGGATACGTCTCTTCACATCGAAAAATAATCTTTTTTTATAGTCTCATTTGCATAAATAGAATTGTTTAGTCTAACTGATTATCGTTAAATAGACGTAAACATTATAATAGAATTTTAATGAATGTAGCACAGTTCCATTAACCCTTTGAGAGCAGGTACGGCGTATAGAGTGCTCCAAAGGGTATGTACCATAAGTTATATAAAAACTATTGAAGGTGGAGAGCTTGCCACCCTCTGACCTCGTATTAGCATTCCTCTTACCTGCTCTGATAGTTTCCATTGACAGAGAATCAGTCAGTTCGGTTTCATCGCGCTTCAAAGTGCATGAAGTGTTTCCATAACCCAAATTGGCTCTCATTAAACGGCCAGAAATTATCGCTACAGAGCAATATTCCGCTGTTCTGGAAGAAATAAACAAGAAAATACCAGCTGAGGACGAATCTGATACATTACATCTCGATGGAGAAGAAACTAAGTACATCGACCAAGAAACTGGTTCTGAGACTGACGGGGAGGACAATCCAATTCACAAAGAATATAGCAATTCAAACACAAATGTTTGTTTTATCCATCCATTCAACCTCTAATCTTATTTTACTATAAAAAATAAATGGCACATAAAGTGCTCCAACCTGATCTGTGTGTTCTAAAAAGTCACCTGTCCGCAAAGGGTTAAGATTATTTAAGACTATTTATATGCTTGATGCTTTTATGTTAATAATCAGATTTGCTGTATTAATGAGTATGAGAAACAAAAGTATTCCAAGATGAAGTAATATAAAAAATGGAATTCTCAAATAATATCTATTCAGGCCTGGTCAATTCATGAAGCAATCACGCAGAAGAAAAGAAGCATGCATATCAAAAGACTT
Organism: Araneus ventricosus; assembly: GCA_013235015.1. Lineage (NCBI taxonomy): Eukaryota > Metazoa > Arthropoda > Arachnida > Araneae > Araneidae > Araneus > Araneus ventricosus. The sequence goes on along the minus strand of BGPR01012574.1, from coordinate 29,119 downwards.
CCTGCAAAACGATGAAAGAAATATTTCTGATTTATTTGCACAGGTCTTAGAAGCATCTTCCAGCACAGTGCTAATAAAGAGATACATGAAGGTTATCACAGAAGCATGATCTGTATAGAGGCAATAACTCAGAGCATTTTAGATGAAAAGAAACGCAAATAGAATGTATTCAATTCTGAATAAATGTTTATTAAAATACATAATTTCGGATGCTTATCGTATGCCTCACCTACCCTCAAAGTTTGGAAACGTTTAATTTTTTAGACCCCCCCCCTGTTTATTTACTTTCGAAATTATGAAAAAATATATACTTTAACTCTCCCAGTGCACAGTTAAAAAGAGTTTGCGAGACCTTCTTGGATTACTTGAAGCCGTACATGGCATTTTAGTAGTTTACAAATGGCGATTGTTTATTAACATTTCATCACATTAGTTATAACTTCTCTCAAATACTTAATATTCTGCCTGTAATAGCTGATTCTTCTAATTACACCTTTTTTTTCTTACACAGAAAGGTTGGTAACGTGGCGCAACTAGATTTCAAAATTCGTCACATTAACTCTCTGAGAGGCAGAAGGACTTTTTGAATTTCTCATGTTCATCTCAAAAGCAGATTAAATGTATATTTTCTTCAACATCCATGAATAAAGTTTTCTTAAGATTTGAGAGATATGGATTAAATTCAAAAGTTATTTTAATTGACATTAAAAGCCAAGTTTTCTAACATGAAAACTATAAAATCAAAATAATTGAGAAAATTCCCTGTCTTTGCAACTCGACTGGGATTGAGGAGGAGAAGAGGAATGGATAGTTGTTCTATTTCGAGAAGGAGTCGATGGAATTTTGAGATATGCCCCGTCTTCCTCTCCTGCCACCACTAAAGGGTTATTGAGAAGGTCTTGCGTAACTTATCTGCGTGGCGAGTGGAATGCTCTCGGGGGCAAGACAACGCCGGCTGCAGATATCGCATCTTCTGACGCAGCACTCGGGCAGGAGGCTGCACTCACCTGATACGGAGATTACTTCAGAGTGAGAAATGGAACACCTTCACAGAGGACGCTTTGAAAAGAAGGATTCGTTTCCACAATTGGATCATTGAAATTGGTTTAATTAATCCTTCTCAAGCGTGTTGGTTAACCAAGTAATATTACATAAATGAAATAAAATGGACATAATCAGTCGCAATGTATGGAACATTAATTATTATTTAACATGTTTGGTTAATAACATTTTATATTCGATAAATGATTAATCTCGATTTATGGAGAGTACGATAATGAAGGTGAGAAAATTACTGGTGGTGAAGGGTAAAAAAAATTAAAAATTTAATATCACTCTTGAAAATACGCAAATACTTACTATAAGAGACATATAGGATAGTTTGTACATATAGGATTTGAAATTACAGGAATTTAAAAATGAATTCCGACCGACTGCATTACAAATGCTATCAAGTTTGGACTAACTATTCGGTGATACCAAGCTTGGTTTGCGTTTTCAAACATATTATTATTATTTTTTGGTATTTCCTTGCAATTTCACCTAACAAAATGTTCAGGAATTCAGAAGGTAGTTGACGTTTGTTTTTCCCCGTAAGGTTTGTTATCAATGACAACTGTTGTCGTTGAAAGCCTGAAATGGAATTTTTTAAACAATATGTTGGAAATAACGAGTATTGTTCGCATCCTCTTCCAGAGCGACTCTCGCTAATTCCTGGGGAAAAGATGGTAAGCATTGCTTTCTCGAAATGATCCTTGAAATTGTTCCTCTTAATTAGTCTTTATAAGAAATTATAAAGGCTAATTAAGTTTGTTTTTCTTAATTAGTCTTTATAAGAAATTATAAAGACTAATTAAGTTTGTTTCTCTTAATTAGTCTTTATAAGAAATTAAATTAAACAGGAAAATAGAAAGAAAAATCAAGCCAGATTTAATTTTAATACTGAGTAACTACGCATGCAAAACTATATCTATCAAATAAATTTCGGTAGAAAGCGGGATATTTTAATATTCATCATAAAAATCTCTGAATACATTAATTGGTTTTGAAAAATTGCTCAAAAATAATTAACAAACGTAGGCGATAAAATTTTGAATAGAAGGTTGATAAAAGTTACCATGACTGCATGCAGTACTTGTAGGAAGAACTTAAGAATTTCAACTTCGATAGGTTGTATGTTATTTGGCTTTCTTTTCATATTTTACTTCATTTTTATTTTCAGATTCCTGGACAGGGATATTTTATTTGAAATGGCTGCCTTAAAAATTTTTAAAAAATATATTATTTTGAGAAGGAATAATTATAGAGGATGTAGGGATACTTGACCTACTTTTACATTTTCTTATATTTTCCGAAAGTTTTTATATTTAACATAATAAAAGGGTATGTTTTTAAGAAAAAGAAATGTTCTTATGCTAAATTTCTGTCTCATTTAGTCATAAAATGAATATTTTCTTGAAATCTCCTAGTGTCAATTATCCCTAACCTTAGGGATACTTGACCCTAGCGGTCGGGGCACTTGACCCTATATACGCAAAGAGTACTTAAATTCGTTGGATAATTTGAACGTATACGAAATTCAGATATTAGGTTAAAAGTGTTGAATTAAAAGAATCTTAATTGTATAAAAATATTAATGAAATTAATATTAAAAATAAAATATTATGACATATATAAAGCGAAATTTCTATTAATTATAATCAATAAACCAAATAAATCTACTCATTTAAATCAATCTGGTTATCAAATTATTTTAAATTACTTTAAAATTAAATAAACAAATAAAATGTTGAATTAATCAAATGATAAAAATTATAGCAAAGGAACAGGGAACCTAGCAATGTCACTACAGCATTGAAGAATTGGAAAATTAGAATAGAACAAAATAACACCAAAATGAAAAGAAAGGATTTATAAATGTACAAAACAAGAAATTGGAAAAACTTAATTTACATACTCAGTTATCTTAATATTTGAATTAAAACAGAAGAAAAAGAAGAAAAATATATTCTCGAGAAAAATCTAACCAACAAAGAAACGAACTGAACCGAAATGGCGAAACGTTAAAAGAAACAAAACGATGATAAATAGTTCAAGCAAAGGACTTCTAATAAAATAAAAATGAATAAACATAGATTTTGAGCAAGCAGAGAAAAATGGAATAAATAAATTTAAAATCTTTTTAAAATTGTCAGTAAAATAATTATTTGCATTATTTCAAAATTAACACATTAAAAAGAAATTTTTATTTTATAATTACTGACAAAATATTTTTAAATAATTATTTTCTATATTTGGGTTGCCATATTGGCAATAAACTCCACCTCACTAGAAAAGTGATCCCAAGCAGGCAATGCGCTCCGTTCGGCTGTGACATCGAAGCTGCTGTAACGTCTTCTTGGCTCAAGTATGCCTAACTTGACTTAGACCACTTAGAATTAAGACACTGCATAACATCGTATATGAAATTACAGCTAGAAGTATGCTTAAAACTCAAGAATAATTTAATTCGTCATATCTTCAATAGTAAACTTTCAATCCACTGAAGAATAAAAAAGTGAACATTTACTTTTGGACACACAAAACATACTTAGCTACCCACCTTTAAGATGGCTTTTCAGATTATAATAAAAATCCCCGCCAATAAACCATATGGACGAAGATCAAATAAAAATGGCACAATGAAATTATCAATTAACCCACATTCTGAGACAATCACGTAAGGTCAAGTATCCCTAGAGGTCAAGCATCCTAGGGATACTTGACATCCATTAAAATTTTAACTATGTTAAGGATTGTTACGTGGATGAATATCAGGGAAAGAGATGTTTTATACCGAAAAAGTAAATAGAAAGCCAATTAATTCTAAAAATATTAAACTTTATTTTAATTCAATTATTAATTGGTAACTTTTGATGAAAATACGATAAGTAAAAATTAAAAGATAGACACACTATTTTTTTATATTTTGCATTAAATGCTATAAGGGCATGCATGTGATTGTAGAAGAAGTGTTTCTAAAAAGCATATCATTTTCTTCGAAACTAGAATCATCTATATAATAGTAGTAATAGTATTTTTCATTTGCATGCAGTTCTGTTGCATTTCATTGCAATTTAAATTAACTTTAATAGCAGATGATTTTGTTAAGACATCTCTATAATTTAGTTTCAAAAGCAGATGAATCTGTTAAGACATCTATATAAATATTTTTATCTTTGTTTTAGTTAATATTTAATTTTAAAAACAACGATTTTGTTTCTATTCTAAATTTATTTTTATTAAATTGGCAACAAGAAAAATAGTTGTTGTTAAAAAACTTTTATGCAATGCAGCTTTGTTAAATGAGAGAATGAAGTTGTTTTGGGAATAAACATTTTAATTTTGAGATGAATTTTTTTCATCAATAATCCCCACAGTTCCTTCAAAATGGCACGTCAAAAATATTGTAAAATACGTATTGTAGGTGATGGAAACTGTTTATTTTGGGCGATATCATTCAGTATTTATGGATTTGAAGATTTTCATGCCGAAATTTGTGAGAAAATTGTACAAAACATTACAACTAGCTGGGATTTATTGAAAGATTTTACAACTTTAAAGGAACCTGTTGTCTACAAAGCATATGAATTCTACTATGGTTTTATGGTCTGTTCCACTGATCTTCATGCAGTATTTAAAACTGGAAAAAGTAGTGGCTGAGAGGCTCCAAGAAGAGAGGTGGCAGGGGCAGTACTGAGCAAAGTTGGTGCTGGCCGCAAACTTGGCCGGAGGGCGGCGAGAGCGGATAGTTAAATTAAAAACATGTTATAAAACAATATTGACTATGGGAACTATTTGCAAGGCGGAAGATTCAAAATTGCAATTATTCCTGAAACCAAAACGGGTTAGGTACCAAAAGATGTAGAAGCAAAATCGAAGCTTTACTTATGATACTCTGTACAAACTTTCAGAATAAGAATAGTTACAAACAAAAATATATGATAATAAATGATAAATTCTTAATGAATTGAACGCTAGTTTGACGCATCAAAGCTTAAAGCTTTAATTCTTTGTGGGGCTTAATAGTTTGTGGCCGTGAGTAATATTTTTTGATCCTTGATTCTGGAATTGTATCTCAGATAGTATTTAGGGATTTTAGTAACAAAGACTGTTATCCCCTAATTCAAAAAAACATTTATTCCAAAATTTTTTTCAATCTGCTTAAAAATTAGTAAATTTGTCATCAGTAGATGGACCAGAAACATTGCCGATCCAATTCGGCCAGACAAAAAAATGATGTCCTCCTAGAATGGCGGCCATATACTTTTTCCCACAGTTGTTCTATATAAAATGAGTAATATTCCTCGTTTTGTGTATCATGTTATGTTATCCTATTTGAAAAATTCAAACATCGAAGATTCAACACTTATTTTGTCACAAAATGCAATACATTATCTACAGGCTGGTCCCAAATTAATGGACCCATTTAAAAAATTATTTGAACAAATCTCTATTCTGTAACAACTTCGTTTTCTTAAATGACAAAGTACCTTAAAAAGTAGCTTTTCAGATAGGTAACGCGCTGCTACGGTGCACTAAATCTGCTGTAGCGAGCGAGAGATTCCCAACGAAGATTTAAAAAGTCTACCGTGCAGCAGAAGACACGTCAATTGCAACAGTTCAAAGACATTTAAGGTTAGAGCATCGAAATCGTCGGTCTCCAAGTAAGAACTCCAGTAAGCGTTGGTATGAGAAATTTAAGGGAACAGGAAATGTGCATCATAGGAAATGTGCTGGATGACCATCGGTCTCAGACGAAGTTGCTGAAAGATTGAGAGAGACTTTCACTCCTTAATTGCTCATATCAAAGCTTAATTATGTTTTTACTTGAAAATAGACAAATTCGATACTTTAAACGTGAATGTCTTTGAGCTGTTACAATTGATTTGCTTTCGTGGAAACAGAAACTTGTCTTCTGCTGCATGGTAGCCATTATGACACTTGCACTGCGAATAACCCGCTGGAACAGATTCAAAGCACCGTAACGGCGAGTTAAATATCTAAAAAGACTTTTAAACTACTCTCTCATTTAAAACAACAGCGAAGTTGCTACATTATACTGGTTTTTTAAAATTAATTTTCGATATGAGGACAATGTTTTGCGAAAACCGTGTATATCAGTGACTAGTAAATTCTTATGTAATGCTATTGCTGATTTGGGTTAGATGCACTAAGCCCACTGCCGACGGATATTCCCTATACAAGTGTCAAAATGGATATCGTGCAGCAGAAGACACGTCTGGTACGCTTCTGGTTCCACGACAGCAAATCAATTGTAACAGTTCAAAGGCGTTTACGGTTAGAATATCGAAATCGTTGGTCTCCAATAAGAACTCCAGTAAGCTTTGGTATGAGCAATTAAGGAATGAGTCTCCCTCACTGATGCGTGGAGACCGACAATTTCGATATTCTAACCGAATAATTCTTTGAAATGTTACAGTTGTTTTGCTTTCGAGGAACCAGAGACGTACCAGACGTGCCTTCTGCTGCACGTTAACCATTTTGACACTTGTATAGGAAATCTCTCGCTGCAGCGGTCTTAGTGCATCGTTAAAGGCGCGTTACCTATCTGACAAAAATCGGAGCCTTTAAAAAATAGAATGGACCCTTTTGAAAAAAGGAAGTTTCTACATTATAAGTTTTTTATTAATTTTTGAAACTGGTCCAATGATTTACGACCACCCTGTTTATTCCAATCAAATATGTTCACCAAAAGCTGTTTCTGGATTATTAAAGGCCTTAAATAAAACCATTATGAGCAAATCCTACGACAGTCAAATTTATATTTTTAAAGTTTTAGAGAGATGAGATTCATGTTTATATTTAATGCCGCTGTTGAAGAATTAATTCAATTTCAGAAACCATTTTTATTAGATGGCTAAGTTCCACGACACAGTACATTTAAAGGTACAAGACAGAGAACAACAACACTACACAAGTACACAGAAGAAGAGAGACAGGCATCATGGGAATAACCCGGATGGCTCTAGTAGCGCCACCTACATAAAAAGGAGAAGGCAGCGAATTGTAACCGCTAAAAGTTAAAAAACAAAAACATTCTGTGATACAAATATGTTATTAGATTCTTCCTCAAACCACCACATAGAGGTCTCGAACTTTCACTTAGTCTAAAAGAAAGACTCTCCCTCCATAGATAGCTGCCTGTATTTGCATGGATATTTTTCTTCGCAACTTGGCCATTTTTCAAGAAAGAAACTTTCATCAACATGCAAAGCATTTCTCATTTGTTTCCTTATCGCTAATTAAAACTTTCTTTTTTGTTATAATAAATCGTTGCTTTCTTCATGTTTGTGAAGATCTATTGAAAGAAAAATCATTTCATAACTCAAACCACAAAGAAATTAAAATTTCGATATTAATTATTGTTCCTTATTGCAAAGCATAAATTTAAAATCCTACGATTTATAGAATCAGTGTTTTAAAGTAAATTTTTGCTTAGGTGATGGCTTTCCTATAAACGGTTGTAAAATTTTATTCCAAAGTAAATGAAAATCCTGTTTTAAAAGAGAAATAAACGTATTAATCCACTTTATGTCATAAAATTAATAAATAATAAATAAAAATAAATTATATTAATAAATTATAATAATTAATTATAAAGATAAATTAACTCGCTATTGTAAACTTCACAAAACATTTTTTGTTGACTATTTTTTTAATTCCAAAATTAGTAGAACGAATCAGATTTTCAGGAATTCATAATTGTCTTATGATTTATATATCAAGTATAGTTATTTTAAATGCTTACGATTTGTACTTGCACTAATAGTCATAACTCTTATAGTGATATCTTATTTTCATTAATGACCTGTAGGCAAATAGGTTTTTTGCACTTTTCAATTAGTACATTTCATAATTTTGAACTATTGACTGAGGACAAGAACTACACCTGACCCGCCATCCCATCTCCGAACTTCTACAAAATTACAGAAAGCGATTTTTTGACGCTCCATTTCGGATTTCAAGTGCACCAAGCTCACTTATTTTGGGAATTTATGTGGGATCGAAATTCGTACCTGAATCCCTTCTTTCCCGAAGGACATTGCACCTAACAACCATTCCATCTGAGGCCTGAAATTATAAAAAAGTGATGTTCATTATAATAATCGATTACACAAAGAAAAAGCGTACGTTTTTCAGTAGAATAGAAGATTCGGGTATAATAAGATAGAATATAGATAGAAATAAGGGAAAACAAACTCTAAAAAGAATGCTGAGGGGTCATGTGCTACCTCATTGTAACCAGAGGGGTGGTTGCACGTTGTCCTTGATGTTCTGTGCTCATAAAACATGCCAAGTTTAAAGAATCAAGTTTCTTTACCAAACACACAGAATGGACTGAAGACGATAAACATAAACAGTTGACTAGCTGATTAACACAATTACAATGACGCATCAAGAATTAGTGTTCTCACATGAGGTTGCATACATAACTCACTACAGTGGCGAATCCGGGTTGGCAATCGGGCTACAGCCGCCCAGAGCCAAGCCTGAATTCTTGATTTTATTTAACATTATTACAACTGTTTTTTCTTAATTTCCCTCTTTTAAAAAATAATAAAAATTTTTCAACAATACTTTAAGGCTTGACAGGCTCGAACATTTTCCTACTTTTCTAGTCATAACACTTGTACTTCTAGCTTTGACGCGGTCGAAGACACTTTTGGGCTAGTTATTTCATTGTAATTTTTATTAAATTATCGAAAGAATTGTATTGTTTTTTATGATTCTTATTGTCAGGAGAGTAAAGTCTGTAAAGTTAAAGAGTTTTGGTTTACTTTAGCCTTAAGGTTTGACATTCATCACGATAATACAAAGTTTTTATGACCTCAACCCCACCCCCCAGAGATTACACATTCAATAACAGTACAACAAGATTTGCATTCTTTCACGAAAATCCGCATGTTACAAGCACGCGGCAAGCAAGATCATAGCTTGAGTTTACCAGGCTTAACTGCATATATTCTGGCTGAGAAACAGCGCCATCTGTAATGCGGCGCCACCTATGGCAACTCATAGATCACAACAAATGCCATTACACTAATAAAGGAGATGTTAACACTCATTCGAATTAACACGCAACTTGTTCCTTAGGATTTTCATAAATGAACTGCAGCTGTATAAATAGCTCAGTATGGGTAAAGGAATACCAGCATTATTGATATAAAATATAATTAGAATTTAACTTAAAATAAATTAATATTTATAAATCGTGACGTATATTACATAAAACTATATTTTCCTACATAATCGGTATCGTCAGAACTAAAAACCTATTAAATTTCTTTAACAAATCTTTTAAGTTGACAAATTGAACACTACACTTATAAGCCAGATGCGCTGCAACAAATTTAGTACAAAAGGATTCACTTATTTGATAGCATTGCACGCTTTAGAAATCTAAACAAAAGCAAGAATGAGTCGCAGAGTAATGAAACACAATCTGTAAGGAAATTCATTAATGGTATGACTCGAGAAGCTAAAGAGAACACCTGTCGAATAGGGAAATTAATTAATTTTGCTTTTATTTCAAGGAAAGTTCCATTCGAGTATTCTGTTCTCGCTTTGACAGTTTCAATAGGAAGCTTCGCTTTGCAGATCAATAGGACCCGCTGAGAAAACTTATGCCCACCCATTTTTCAATCAGTCTCTATAATGGAATTGTTTGTCCATTTATTTGATTGCCGGAAGCAGAACTCGAGAAAGATAAATGCCTAGTATTGATTTCAACTGCTAACTGTACCAAACTGTACATCGTCGCTTAACAAGCAACATCACTTATATTCAGGAAACACTAAGTTTTTCTCAACCAGAAACGATATTTCTGTATATTTTTTTCACTTCTTGTAGGAACGTGAGGTCTTGTGTTTATATAAAATGTTAAAAAATTAAGAAATATCCGTTAATAGTTTCAAAAAACTGAGCATTTTTTTCGTCTTTGAAATTTCAAAAAATTCAGATAGGCGATGTTGTTTCCCTATTAGCATAAGATATTTTAAAATATCTCCACGATGTTGCTACGACATTCTGAATGCCGCGCATCATCGTGAAGATATCCTATGAATATTGTAGAGCATCTTGTGCTAAAAGGGTTATGAACTCTTTAATCCCGAGGCGACTTTTTTCCTCTAGCCCCTTTAAAACCGGGCATTTTTTAGAGGAAATGACATAAATTGGACTGTTCCAACCTGATTGGTCATTTACCCCATCACCCCACCCGCTTCTAAAACCTTCCCAGATATCTAAGAAAACTTGTCTAAAAGGCTTTGGAAACCTTGTCGTCGGCAAAGTAAGCGGAAAGGTTCGCTAGTCAACAAGAAACAAGGTTTTCAGTAAGATTTCCCCGAGGTTTTATTACAAGCTTGTTTCAGGCCTTTCAGAAGGTTGTTAAGAGCCCTCCTTCGGCGGACAAAATAGAGCTCCCTTCCCCCCTCCGAAGCCGTCCTCTTACAGAAGTGTCCAACCCCCCTTTTTTTCACCCCCTCTTCAAAACCAAACAGAGGGTTCCAACCCCTCCCTTTTTTATTCCCCTTCTTCCGACGTCATATGGAATGTCAATTAATTGGAAATCTTAATTATTAATTTCAATTATTTTGATTAATCTAATTTTTAATTGAACTTACTTGTACGATTACATTGTAGATTGTGACAAAGCTTCAAATTCCTCCAAGCCGCGGATCGAACTCGCGTTCCTAGAGGTAGAAGGCAAACGCAATAACCACTATACCGGACGGGGCTGCACACTATAGGAGAGGTGGTTAATAAAAAGCTTTCTTACGGGAATAGTTTCCGAAACAGTTTGAGCGGAAATGCTTTCGCAGACTTGTCGTTCAAACCTTGTCTGTGAGGTAGTTCAAAAAAGTTTTCCTATGTGAACCTTGTGGCAATGGTTTCCTAAACGGTTTTCGCGGACAGCCTATGGAAAGTGAAATGGCAACCTTTTCGCAACCTTCTTTGCTACCTGGATTCCCTTAAGGCGCAAGAAAATGAGCTCTGGTTCCTAAGGATAATTGGACCCCCTACCGCGCTTATCTCCGAAGCGATCTCAGAACCTCACCTCCCCTGGAAAGACGCCAGCCGCCTCAAGACCAGCCTCCATCGCTGTTATGGGGGAAATTTTTAGATTGAATGAATTGATTTAAATGATATAAATAGTGTTGAACTTTTTGATTGTACTAGATGCCATCTATAATTAGTACACAAGAATGCTTTTTTATATTATTCAAGTAGCTTCTATAGAAATACATTCATATGAGTTTTTGTGAATTTCAGGTTTAGGACCAAACGATGCAACTACATTCATCAAATCGAAAACGCAAAAAATTGTAATTTCCGCCGAGTCTGCAGAAGTCCCCTTTTAAAATCAAGCGGTTCTTATTTCATGCGAATATTTATTCTTAGAGGATAGTTAGTTAATCTCAAAAAATATCCTCTCTTTGAATTATTTCCTAAAATGCGTTCTTACTTAGCCTTTTAAATCTCCTTTGATCCGGAATTGAAATAAGCTTTTTTGAAACTAAAAGCGTCATTTTAAAACACTGTTAATTAAATAAAAGAGGTCTGGTGATTAACGCTTTCACGCATCATCGGCTATGACCTGAATAGCTGAGGTGGAAAAAGCTGAACCTTAATCTGGGTATGATTATAAAAACTTGCTGAGGGAGAAGACAAAAACTTATTAGAAAGAGATTTAGCTCTTTACCTCGATTTTTAATTTTTTTTTAATTAGCTCGTTTATATTAAGATAGCATCCCTTTCATATAAACTGTGAATAATGGCAATAAAAATTAACAATGCAGTTATAAAAGACTATAGTATTTCATGAATAGTAAATGATAATTTGAAAGCTATACATAAGATATAATTCGAAATGTTTTTATTTCTCTTTCTATTAGTAAATCAATTGATCGTGAATTGAAAAGTTTCTTCAGAACTATTCGCTGCATATCTGTTAAAATGATGTGACGTGATAATCAAGATAATTTCAAGAAAAAAATATTATGGGTCAATTTTTGGCTCATTATGTTTTAAAATAATTGGCGAATTTGTAAATGCAATAATTTGAATTTAAATTAAGAGCATTATAAATCGTTACAGAAATTATGAAATAAAAATATATTTAAAAATTGGAGACAAACACTCCAAACGACCTCCTCAACTTTGAGACTGGCTTTGAATTATTGCAATAATTGGTTCATAATCTATCAAAACCTATTAGAAAATTGCAGAAAAAATATTCATTTATTAAAACATACTTATTTTTTAATCTTTCCGAATGCATTTTAATTTTCCTCATTTCCAGTTCTGGGTTTTTTTTCTTATCCTAATTGAGGTTCTTGAGATAAAAGTAGAAAGTGTAGCGATTAACAGACAATGCCTTAGATTAAACCAGCGGGAGTGGTCTCCCCTAAACTTTCTCGTATATTTTCTAAGTGGAGATTCGTCAAAATCTCGAGTTCGAATTTTTTTGACGATTACAATACTTTCTCTTTGTATACTTCGTATACGAGAAAGTAAAACAAAAAAAACAAACAAACCTGAAATCAAATATCTGTTGCCACGTTTCAAAAAAATAATACTTTGAAGCAGGCGCGATAAAATATGCAATGCAATGAATACTAAAGCGAAAATTCTGCTTTGGAATTGAATTCCCAAGAAAACAATTTATACTACAAGAACCGTAATAATTGCAAAAGCGCGTGAGTAAAAGATTTGCTGAAATAATGAGATCAGTTTGATTTACAACAATAAAAAAATTGTTAACAATTGATGCTTGAAAACATTATTTATTGTTGTAAATAAAATTTACAACAATAACAGATTGCTACCAATACGCAAGCGCATGAGAATCGGATTAAAAGAAATTGAATATGCAATTTGAACGCAACTTTTTGACGGATTTGGTCCAAACTTTTATACGGACCTACATTCATGACGATAAAACTGTGTACCAAATTTTATCCATTTAGCTATTCAAGTTTTTGAGTTATAGCGTTCACATGACCGCGGACATACAAATAGACAGACTTCCCGTGGACGGATTTTGTCCAAAATTTGACAGACACCTACAAATTATGTTCAAACACTACATACTAAATTTCATCCCCGTGGCTCTAATAGGTTTCGAGTTATCGTGTTCACAGACAGACACACACACACAGACAGACATAATTCCAAAATTGTGTTTTTCGGACTCAGGGAGGTCTAAAACGTGGAGATCCGTCAAAATCTCGAGTTCGAATTTTTTGACGATTACAATACTTTCTCTTTGTATACTTCGTATACGAGAAAGTAAAAATACTGAAAAAAATAGTAAATATTATAATTTATGCTCATTTTTTTGCTTTTATTTTCATATCCTAAATTCGGTCCCTGTGATGTAATTAGGAAGTGTAGAGATTAATAGGCAATATTTTAGATTAAATGTATTTAATATTTATCTTGATTATGAAAAAGAGTATTTACAGTTTATAAACATGGCGAACGTCATCTTTCTCTGCTCTATGTTCATAGCAGATAGGGGTTCATAGAGTTAATTTTTCTGCGGCCGTCTCCGTAGCGTAGCGTCTGGCTTGAGAGATCACCATCCAAGAAGTGTCGCTTGGACACACTCCAAAGTTTTTTCTCTTCTTTACAAAGGAGAAGTCTCAAACGGAGAAATCAATCTTCGTTCTCCGAAGAGGTAAAGGCGGTTCCAGGTCTAGCGTATCGCGTATGGAACTTTGCAGACTAAGGGGTCTATTCTGGTACCCCCC
>BGPR01012574.1:0-15202 GCA_013235015.1 Araneus ventricosus | reverse complement strand
AACACCAAGCTTTAAAAAGTAGATTTTGTTGATATAAACAAAGTTAATGCCCCCGGAGAACAAGCTGGTTGCCTGCGGCGACGAGTTTGAAATCAAAGTAATATATTTTCTTTGCCTTTTATGAGTTTAAGTTTTTCAACTATACTAATGTGTGTAGACCTAATGCCATGTTTTTATTCCTCTTGAGAAACAATATATTTAATGTTCTAATATGTCGATATCTTTTTTTAAAAATATACTGACATATGAAGGAAAATGGAAAACTATTTAAATGATAAATAAATATATAAAAAGTAGATAAAAATTGCAAATTACGTTGCTACATTTTTTAATGTAGAGCGCTGATTTTTAGATGCTTACTGTTATTAGTCATTTTCTGGAATTTAATTCTGCTTAATTACTTATATAATTATTTATTTAAGCTTCATTTTATATTTATACTATTTTTCAAGACACGAAGCGACTCTTAAAGAATTATATGCTTTGTAATTGTTGTTATAAGAATTTATAGGAATATTACCAAAATATATGGAATCATTCTTCAGAACTTTACTTCAATATCTTTCATAGCAAATAAATGCGGATGTATTACTGTACGACATGTCTCCTTCATTCAGTTTAATTTTTCTTCAGCTTTATGACCTCCTTCCTTTATTGGCTTAGTTTTATGTGAATTGGTCCCATTCAGACAAGCCCTATACAGGTCATAATATATCCAGACATGCGGACGCTTTATATGATATTGTTACAAAAACAGATATTTTGTTCTAGAATTGAACGGTTCAGTGTAAAATGTGATCAAAGTATACCTTTGAGTTTGCGGAAGGAAATAAAATAGATTCAGTACTGGCTCAAAGGGTTGGAATGTTTTATTACTGGCAGTTTATTTATATACTGGTGTTTAAGAACATCCTCGAATCATGAACACCAAAACTTAAAGTAATGCAATAAACTGATTGAAATAAAATGCAATATTATCAAAAGGGATAAAAATTATACAAGAATATACAAAAGAGGAAATAATAAAAATAATTGAAAACACAAACGCAGCGAATGCGCAATAAATGCTGCAATTCAAGAAGATTTGTGATTGATTTTCATGACATTGATATCTTCCAATGTCAAATTTAAATGGAAAGACTGTAATTTATCGGTAAAAGCGTATAAATGCTCACCAATGGTAAACAAGTGAAATCCATACGAATCGCTAAAATATTGGAGCAACAATAATGCTTTCTGAGAACAGTGCTAGCATAAAGCTAAAAACACTGCCTTCTCCCCGAACAATATGATAGACAAAGAATTCGAATGAAAAAGAGTGTTTTTAGCTTTATGCTAGCACTGTTCGCAGAAAGCATTATGATTTCGCTAATTTTTTACCGGTTCGTATAGATTTCAATTATTTACCCCTGATGAGCATCTATCCAGCTACTGATGGTTTTAGAATTTGAAATCACGAAATTTGGGAAAACTTAAACCAGCAGCATGGCATTCAAGTGATTTGATTTTACATACAATTCGATCAATTTCGATGATTGATTTGTGCTTAACAATTTTTTAAACTTAGTGAAACTGCAACATTCTCCGAAAAAGTTGCGTAATTATATGTAATACTATACATATACTTACGTTAGAATGTTCAAGTAATATATCAAATTGTTCTCCGATTAAGACTGTTGAGCGTCAACGAATCTTTACATTACATTGTACATACACTGATTGTAATGTATAATCTTTTACATTCCTGTCTTTGTGTATGGTCGAGATTTTCGTGATCACGTAGGTGTGATAGTAAGCAATTAATTAAATCACTATCTGGGTATTAGGGTGAGCCGAAAAAAACTTTTTTTAGAAATATATTTTGGCATATTGCGGAAAAGTTGTGCAATAGATCCGTTAAAAACCCCCCAAAATTTCATCAATTTCGCTTAATATTTAGCCTCGCCCAGTTGACATTGAAAACAGAAAAAAAGAGACAAATTGTTTTTCGTGAAAAAATATATTTTGAAAAATATTCCGAAATTTTTGCTGGAATACAATGAAAATGTTGCATAATGGGTCAGTTTGAACCCACAGAAAATTTTATCAATTTCTCTCAATATTTAACCATGCCCCTCTGACATGAAAAATTGGGGAAAAATGAAAAAATATCGGATTTTCTAAAAAACTGTACTATGAAAATTATTTTTCGAAATTAGTATTGACATTAAATGATTAATTAAATAGTACTAGAAATAATAATAATAATTCTTTAATTATTACGTAATTTAACTTTTTATCCAATTTTTTTACGAAATTAATGCCAGGATATTTTTTTTGAATTACATGCAGATAGAATACAGATTAGAACAGAAATTTACAAATTTGAAATGTGTATAATAATGCCTCATGCATATCGAATATTAGGTGTTAGACTAATAATGTCCCTTGTTGTCACACGTTGGAAGTTCTTTGCTTGCTTGAAGTTTGGCACGAGTATATCCATCTCTTGCAGTCTCAACACAAAATTTCATTGCAGCTTCAGATATTAGTTTAACACATCATTCAACAGATTGCGTGTGACATAGAAATTCCTCGAAACTTAGTACTGGAAACTGCCCTTCTTTGCCTATTTCTTTCAAGTCTTTGTCCTTTATATGCATTGTAAGAAGTGGCTCTGTTACAACACAGTTTGACCAATCACTTAAATGAATATAATCGGATGCTTTGCAATTGAGTTTAGGAAGCTTGAACAAACGCAAACCACCTGAGTTCTTCGTTCTTCGTCTTCTTTTCTCTGGCACCGAGAATACGTCTAACTGCTAATTCCCGGATGTGCTTTCTAGAATCATGTAGCATTGCTAATTATAGGTGTCCGGGATGAGCAAAATATGCATTATTTGAGAATACTTTGTAAATAATTTGCTTAACATTGTCTGGAAGCTGCCTTGGAAGAGAAATCACTTTCCAGAACTGTTGGGCACCTTACTGGCAATTCGATTTCATTTTTATCTCAAACCACATTGGAGCATATACCAGTATTACATACTTCACGAATATTATGAGATTCTGTGAGGGACATGGAGAGCCAATGTATAACCGTAACAAACAGTTTGTGGGAGTCAGCCATCGTGCATGACTGAATTTACCTGGGCTATTGTCAGTCACGCCAGAAGAGCAACTACCATCATTTATGGCAAGGTAGATGCGATATAAATATTGTTGGTCAGTTCTTAGTTTTTTTATATCTTTCAGATCCAAAGGCTGAAGAGCACAGTAAATTTGATCAAATTTGACAAATCGATATTTTCACATTCTTTTAGAAGCAAACCAATAGGTCCAGAATATGAATATGGTCCCTTTGTGCAGCCGTCCATTTCCAGAATGAGGTACCTTAGTGGCAACTCATTAGCTTATAGCATAGATACATTTCATTGTAATGGTCTTCCAATGTATGTCTCAAACAAACGTATTATTCTTCCTTTCCATCCCGTATTCACATTTGCTCCGTCACATCTGATAATCGATAGGTTCTGCAAACTTATATTATACGTTTTTGTAAATTTGATAATACCTTCGGCTATTTCTTTTGCACTTTCATCAGCAGTTAATGATATATGACATGCATACTTGCAACCTGGTTCCTCTATTAATGCTACATGCGCTTCTGATCTTAAGGATAGTTTATATATATAGGATAGGTTTTATTTGCGTGTTTGCATATTTTTAAATCAGCGAATAACTATCAAGTAAAATTGATTGAAATTTAAGTGGGTTCTAATTAATGCATTACGTATTATTTCCGTTATATTCCAGTACTAATTTCAAAATTATATTACAAATTATATTTCTTTCAAAAAACCCAAATATTCTTCTTTTTTTCAATTTCTTAATGTCAGAGGGGAGTGGTTAAATATTGAGAGAAATTGATAAAAGTTTTTGAGGGTTCTAACTGATCCATTTCTAGTATTATTTAATTAATTAATTAATGTCAATACTAATTTCGAAAAATAATTTTCATAGTACTGTTTTTTAGAAAATCCGATATTTTTTTTCATTTTTCTCTAATTTTTCATGTCAGAGGGACAAGGTTAAATATTGAGAGAAATTGATAAGATTTTTTGTGGGTTCAAACTGACCCATTATGTAACATTTTCATTGTAGGCCAGTAAAAATTTTGGAATTTTTTTCGAAACATATTTTTTCACAAAAAACGACTTTTCTTTTTTTTCTTCTGTTTTTCAATGTCAAAGGGGCCTGGCTAAATATTAAACGAAATTGATGATATTTTTGGAGGGTTTTAACAGATCTATTGCACAACTTTTTCACGGTATGCCAAAATCGATTTCTGCAAAAACGTTTCTCCGGCCCAACCTACTGTGTATGAACTTGTTCATGAATCACACAAATTATGAAGTTAGCAGAACAGAATGATGTAACTTGGAACCCTGCCCCATAAAGTTTCATAAACTGCAAGTAACTTCGCGCTACCGTCTGATTCATCGTATAGGTATTTAGAGCACCACAAAAAGAAGAACTGTGCAGTGCCAACAATGGCGGAGATGTGTAATCTTTTAACACAGTAACTCAGGTGACGAAACTGTGTTAACATCTTCAGTTGTTATGATGTGAGTTTCGCAAAGACGGGAGTCTGGGAGTAAGCGATTACTTAAATCGCACTGTGGTGATGAATTTGAGGTGAATCGAGCGAATTATCATGGTTTCACAATGATGTCACTTTGAACAGTAAAGATTGCAAAACGATATTGCTATGCAAGCATATTTTTATGCCGCAAGCATATTTTTATGCTTCTGCTTCTGGGACTTACTCTCCAGAGACCATACAAAACTGAAATGTATTGTGTTTACAATGGTAGAAGTGTTACATACTTTACCACTGTATGTCAACTCATATCGCTGTTTCACCATCTTCATTGATTCTGAATGTTTTTTGAGATCACGTGTGGTTGGTAGTCAGGGGTTACTTAGATTATAATCTGGTAACAATCAGGAACGGATAAGGAATCAAACTGATCTAAATTTAACAGAGTGATGTCATATGTAACTTTCCCTTAAACAGATTAGTGAGCACTGTCGCTACAAGTATGACCATTTGCCGAAGATTCATTGCACGCTACAGAGTTAGGCCTGGTACTTTACGATACACCTACATAATCACAGAACCAAAAACCTATAATCAAAAATCCCCTCTATAATGACATTAAACCTCTATAATGAATTTAAACCTTATCTATGCACAGTCTTATGTCAAGATTTTTTCTGATGCGCTTGCATATAATTGCAAAATAATAAACTAGTGCTCATGCGATTTAAGGGAAGTTCTCTCGCCAGTTTTATTTTAAACTTTATTGATCTTCTTAAAATTACTTCTTCTAGTATAACGTCACAATTTGACGCATGATGACATTCAGTTAGATATTAAATGAAATAGGCGTAGAAGTTTAACATGGAATTATGTCTTAATATGAATTGAACCCATTTACGACTTATAGAGAAGATAATTCCTCGAATACCAAATTCGGGCTCTCTAGCCACCAGATGATAGCCACCAATACGAGAAGCTTATGTGTCGATCTCTCAGACAATAGTATAACCAATCATCGGCAGTGGACTCATAAGAGTACCACCACATTTATTGTATCCTCTAAGAAAGCGAGAACCTCTTACTTATACAGTAACTTCTCACTCCAAATTTCAGGTCCCCCTTGAAGGGATTAGATTTAGGTTGTAAGGAAAAGAATAATTTGTGATTTTCCTTTCTTTTTGAACAATAAATTAAATATAAATACTAAAAAATTAAACAATATATACATTTAATATAAATAATAATAATAAATTAAATAAAATATAAACTTTATTATTTATATTTAAATTAAATAATTTTAATATAAATACAAAAAGGTATTTATTATTTAAAATAAGATCCTTTTGTGAACCTTGCAATCTGTTGTTCGATATTTTTGCGATCAACAGTGAAATGGAAATATGTGGATATTTTCAATAGAGAATTGAAAATCATGGATTTTAGTTCAACCTTTTGTCATTTTGTTTAACGTTTTAACTTTATAGCAACATAATGAAACTTCTTTTAGAAACTTAAGAACAATATCCCGGGGAATCTGAGTACAAAGAGTAATACTAAATCTTTTGCAGGCAAAATTGCTTCGAGGGCAGAGTTGGAGTCCCTCGAGTCGTTTCTGGAATAGCAGTGGAACATGGAATCGAATTTATTCCTTGGAGTAAAAGTAAAATATGATTTTTTTCTTCAAAATGTCTAGACATGCTGTAAAAGTTTATTAGTATATTTAGCCAGTTTAAAATATTTTGGAATCGAATTTCTGATTGGAAGCATTGCTTTTCCTAAAACTTATAATAGATCAATTTTATTTAAATACATCTTAGGTTTGCACAGTCAAGAGTTTTTTTATGACCTCTGAAAATACTTTACAGGAAAAGTTGCTGAATTCTTTTCTATTTTGTGAAATAAATGACAGATTATCCATTACTTATTGCATGCCCTATTGTATTACTCAATATATGTCCCATTACTAATTGTAGGATAACATTTCAGAGTTTCTAACATAGTTTCTTTTGGAAAATTAAAGTTTCGGTTTGCTGTGGCCATCACTTTGTTTCCAAGTATAACTTTGTGTGTTCAAGAACCTGCACAACTGAAAACGATATGTTGGACAGTACAAATTACATTTGGATGGCAAAAAAATTCTATAGAAACCTCTTTGTCCACAGCCCGAATCTTCTTTAACGAGGCTAATAGCAACAATACAATATAGCATCTTATTATTCATTGAGAAAATTTTAAATGTAGTGAATCAGCTCGCTTCTTGAAGTTTGGAAAGGAATTTTGCATGCTTTCCTTTATTAAATAAAAACTTTATTGCGTGTATTATTGAAAACAATTTCCTTTTTTTCACATTGCTAGCTATGAATCAACACTAATCTAATCATTTTCTAGTGTATGAACTTTCTATAGTCCTTTCCAGACTTTATTCCTTTTCTTTTTCGAGCTCCAACGTTATAATATTTTAAAAAGGATTCCTTAAGTCATCATCAATGACTCTAATTTAAAAAAGCATTAGAAATCCTAAATAATTCTTCACTGTTTAATTATCAATTAATTATTTCCTAATTAAACCGTTCCGTTTCATTGTGATGCGATTCAGGAAAAGAACTAGAGACTATTCAAGAGTCAGAGTAAGAACTAGAGCCTGCATTTTTTATAAGCTTCGATTACGAAAAACGCAGTTAATGTTAACTCAGTATGAAAAGTTTCTTTCTAACAGCTGTAGTTTATCACTCCATCTAAAATCAATCTGAGATTTTTTTTCAACATAAACCAAACTTATGAAAATTACTAGAAAAGAACAATTAAACATCAAGCTGTAAGACATGAACGAGACTGTCTCAAGAGCATATATTAAGAACTATTGCGCCGTACTGTCTCGTTATCGGAAGTTTATGCCAAAATAAATGATTGAGAACCTAAACAAATGAACAAGAGAACAAAATGAACGATCGAGTACCGCATCATTATAGAGTAAAATGACATGTTTTTAAGTCAAATGTGTGTGCGTTAGATTAATATAATCAGCAGCTATGACGTGATTAAATAGAATTTATCGCTAAATTTATTAATTAGAAATTTGATTATCATTATTTCCTAAAAGAATTTCATTTTTTGTAATAACGCTTTGCATTCTTATTCCTAAATCTTTCTTTATTTTTATCAGTCAAAATTATAAGAATATTTAGTTTATAAGTGAAATTTTACAGGAGTTAAGCACTGAAAACGTTATTAATGTGAAATATTTTGTTCTTTTCTATTTCCTGTCACACTGAAAAAGAAGTTTAATCCATATAATGCTTAACAAATTAATGCAAAATTCGTGTGTTATCAATTTATTTCGAATTTATGGAATTACTTAAAAGGAAATGGCATCTGTTCAAAAATTACAGCAATAACCTTTTGATTTCATCTTTTTAAAAACAACTGCTTTAGACTGTTGAATGATGATAAAATCATTGAGTTATTCACCGATATAAACAAACTAAAATCTCTATAAAAATGATTTCAATTTCCCATCTAGACACAGTTCATGATGCTTTTATGCTTCACTTCATAACATAAATAATGACTGCCATCAACCTTAGAAGCATAATTTGTTAACGAAATTTTTAAAGCTATGTAACAATATTTTTACATTTTTCTTTCATAAAAATTTATAAAATAAAAGAACGTAAAAAAGGCGCAGTTCAGATCCGAGCCGTAGTGTTTTCGTGAAAACGTCGGGATAAAATCAAGACAAGTATTTCGTATTAAGATGTCATTTATCAATTTCTTTAATACAATATTTACACAGTTTTATAATGGTTACAGAATAGATAAATCAAAAGTTTACAACATGTAGCAAGGGGCTGTGGTAGTTTGTGATTCATCTATTCTGTACCAATTATAAATAATAGAAAAATAAAAATCATTAAAAAAGAAACAAGGAAATATATATATAAGAAACAGAAGAAATAAATAATAATAATAAAAATACACCTTTTTTGCGCGCCTAACGCAGCCAGCATACCTAGATCCGATTGGTTAGATTTTTTTTCATAGATGTAGCTATATATGCTGGCCTACAGTAATTTTTCTACCTTTGTTCTCGTGTATTTAATTGACGTCATTTCTTACTTCTATATCGGTTGAGGGTAAATTATTTTACATTCTCTAGTATCTATTGGATTTTTTATAAAGCATTTTATTATACTTGTTCTTTTCTTTTTTTCAAAGGGATTATTTCTTATATTTCAGTTAATGGACAAATCCAGAGCCACGGGGGGTATAATTTTGACTTTGTTGTCTTATCCTCGCCATAAAATTTGTCCATATTAGAACTCCGATGGCGGGTGGCTCTTTGAAAAAGTTCGCCATTCTGGAGTTCTCTTCCAATTCCTTTCCATTCTGATTGTATTTTCTTTTATTTTCTAATTTTTTCTTATATGTGTTTTAACTATTTTAATTATTAGAGAATTTTTTGTTGTTTAGTTCTATAGTGATTGGTTGGTTAAATGTAGGAAAATTTTATTGATGCAATCACTGGATGCTGCTGCGTTGGGTGCGCAAAAAGGTGTAATGTTATCATTATTATATTTACTTCTCCTGTTTCTTATATATTTTTTTCTTGTTTCTTTTGTAATGTTTTTTTTTATTTTTCTATTGTTTGTGTTTGTATTTTATTAGAATTTGCTGCATATGTGCCATTCTGTATAATACAAAGAGTTTTAAGTAATTTTTAATTTTAATATTTTTTGTTAAATTTTATTAATTGTAACTGTAACAATTATACTACTCTGTGCAAATATTGTATTAAAGAGATTGATAATTAAACTACATATTAATACGAAACACTTGTTTTTTGATTTTATCTCGACGTTTTCAGAAAAAATCTACGGCGCATACCCAAACTGCGCATTTCTTATGTTTTATTTAGAGTAGCTTTTGATGGCGTGATCTGTTGACAGCACATAGAACTACATTTCGCGTATGCGCAGTAAAACATTATTTACTACAAGTTCATATGTCCCGAAATATTCAACTTTTAATGCATTGTTTCTTTTACGTATTGTCAAGTATTCTGTAAGCTTCGTACAATTCCAAACAAAACTCTGTATATTATAATCAATAAACATGCGGAGTTTGAAATTTTCAATTTAATACCGATATTTACTTATATTATGATAAGTATTTTCATTGTCTCACTTTAGCTCCTAGTACTACTCTTCAATCTGTTTAAAATGGCACCAGAATCAACCTCCTAGCTAAACGCGTTTCGACGCTACACTTATTTATAACCTTACATAAAGAAATTCATAACAATCACTCGCATGTGAATATACTGATACGACGACGTAACAGTCAAAACAATTACTATGCGACAAACTCTTACAAATATGATCTATCCGTTGTGGGGTCAACCATTCTTTTCTCATTATTAGTCTCGTAGTTATTAGCAATTCAAATCTGAAGGTATTTGGCACACACGAAAGTTCCACCGACTAAACAGTGGTAACGAGCGGAAAGACGTTTTCACGTTAAATTAATTCTTTATCATCATTTCTGATTTATGAATAACTTTCGACGCTTCCATTCAGTTATTTAATATTTTGATAAAAAATAAAATATTGATTTTCTATCCAACTTTACTGATATCTCGATATGGATTCGAGTACCATCTGCTCCCATCTAGATTCTCTTGTGCTGCACGAAATTTCGTCAGTAACCTCCTTAACTTTGTTTCTCTCTTATTTTTGTCTAGGAAGATTTTTTTTTATTCTCCTCTAATGGAAGCAAGAATTTGGCTAAATCTTTCTGTTAATGTTTCTAGAATTGTTCCAGTATTCCAATAGTTCATAATTAACGCTTTGAAACGGCCAACGAGAGCTTACGTATAGGTAACATGGATCAGCTTTGAAGTAATTAGTTTCGTGTGTGGTTCTTTAAGTTTTATGTGAGGTTCCCATGCAATGTTTCGTATTTGAAATGAGGTACGACATCGAATGCAAATACGAAGAAAATGTATCTTTGGTGTGTTGTCTCAGGTGCTAACTCTATATAGGCATTGATTTGTATCCTACCTCAGTTACCATACTTGCGACTTTAACTTCTCTTTTCAGTATTAAAACATTTGATTTCAGAGAATTTGGCCGGATTAATTATCAAAAACCCTTTCTCTTATTCGCTGCTGTCTATTACCAATACTTCGAAATGAACAAGAACGTAATTTTTCTCTATAGAATTTTAGTTTTTTCTTTCTTCAGAGATTATTTGATCTCACAATCTCCGCAGTAGAAGTTTTACTCCTAAAATAAAAATCTGTATTTCGATGACTACTTAAAATAAAAATATTTAGATTAATTAAGGAATTAAGGATGACATTTTTTCACATTTACAGAAATTCTGCTGTCTTGCAAAATTGACAGTTCCAAATAAATTCGTTCTGATATAAAACAATTAATAAAATGCGAGTTAAGATAAAATAATTACTAAAATATTAATTGATATGAAATAATAACATATCAAATTAATTCGGAATGAAATAGTCGGCGCTCTATGAAAACGCCCTGATATTTACCAGTTACATATTTTATTGCAGAATATGTCTTTGGATTATTACTGTCTTCATTAAATTAAACATTTTAGTAGACAGTAAGGCAGTTATTTAGTATATTTTATTCCTAATAATAGCTTTAAGAAATTCAAGAAAAATTCCTGATCAAAGTTCTAATATAACTTCATAATTGAATTTCTTTCAAAGATAATTATTTTCAATATAAAATTGTCTTCGCAAAAGTCAATAAACATAGAGAGAGATAGCAAAAATAAATTAGCTAGTTAATTTTTTGTGCTGAGAATTATATTCAGGCAAATAATATTAAAAGGTTTGCTCAATTTTCTCCGTGAAATTGAAAATTTCTATTGGTAAAAATCTTTTTTTCCACATTTATTATGATGTTGTGTATTTCCCAATTGAATTGCAAAACTAGATAGTTTATGTATTAATAGTGCAAAATAGAATATTTTATGAGGTATTTCACAATCAGGAGGAAAGAAGTAACGTATCTATTCAACTTTGTGTTCAAAAATATAATATTAATGACATTATAGAGCTCAGAAAGAAGATAATTCTCTACATTGAAATATAATTATATCAAATAAATTTAGCATTTCATTTTCCAAATAGCATAATATAACCAATGAAATCTTCATACTCATCAGACAATAAAATGTTAAATTTCATTAATTACCAACTCGTCTTAATCATTTTTAGTGCACTTTGCTCGACATATAACTGATAATGGAATTCCGAAGAGCTGAAAATTCATAAATATGAACCAAAAGATTGATGCATTTTTAAATTAGAAACGAAAGTTCAGCTGTTGCGAAAGCTAATCAACTTACAGGATTGTCTTTCAAATTTAAGCTGATGCATGATCTTCATTAATTAGAGGAAGAATTAACTGAAAGCAAAGTCTTTTCAAAAACTTTTGCAGACAAATCTTAAGAATAATTAGTGACTTTCGTTTGAGAAATGAATCGGAAATCAAATCGAGCATCTTTCGCAGGCTTTCATTTTTGCGTTTCGAAGGAGCCCTACTTAGAATTCCCATTCAGCTAATTAGGGAAATTAGTTTAAATAACTTTGCTTGAGGGTTCATATGAAAATTAGTTCTCTTTACCAAATATTTATATAGTGATGAATGGCATGAACACTGTCTGAGAATTTGTATTCTAAACTTAATAAAATCACAGGTGATTTATTCTACATTGAGGTTAAAGAAATTATAGATAAATTTAATTCAGACATCCAAATTGCTTGAATCAAAAATTGTCAAAAATATTTTAATGAAACATTTTTATTCCGTTATAACTTTTTCAATCGAAATTCTGAAATTCCATCGAATGAATATCGTTATTAATGAATTATCAGCAAGCTTCTGCTTGGTAACACAGCAAGAAATACCTTATCAAAATTTTCTAAATGTTTGGAAATATACTTGATCATTCATATCATTAGCAAGACTAAAATACTGAAATTCAAGCATTATAGATATTCAGCATCAAGATATTCGGCATTTTTTAAAATTAAGGAATAGTGGAAAACTAATGTATAACATTAAATAGTGTGCTATACTTTCATATCAAGGAGTATTGATTCTCAAGACATACGATTACATAATATTGGTTACACCTTAAACAGGATGGTCATAAATTATTGCACCTTTTTAAAAAATTAATTAAAAAAAACTACTACACTATAGCAACTTTTTTCTTTAACTCTTTAATTCCGAGGACACATTTTCCTTCTAGCTCCTTTAACAACGAGCTATTTTGGAAGGCTAAGACATGAATTGGACTCTCAAAGCCTAGGTGGTGTTTTACTCCATCATCCCATCCCCTGCTGTGACTTTCCCTTAAGACGCAAGCAAATGGGTTGTGGTGTGCAATGATAATTGGAGCCCCTAACACGCTTATATAATAAGTGGTCTCAGAAACTCACCTCCCCTCAAAAGAAGCCAACCGCCTCAGACCGGCGTTCGCCGCCTTTAAGGGGACATACGACTGTTAAACCTCGAAAATTTTCGATTTGATGAAAGAAATAATATTATTCCCCAGTCTTTTCTGAACAATTTAAAACAATACGCGCTAAAAAATGCCCATAATTATGAAAGTTATGAAGAAAACTGTATCAGTTGTTCAACGCAAACATTGAAATGGCCTTATCTTTAATGCGCTGTATCTCAAAATGGTTTTTTTTATATTGCGCTCACAATATCTCAAGAACAATTGAATATTTTTTCATAACATTTTTACTGAATATGTATTGTGCTATGTTCTACAAAGTGAACCACAATTTTTGAACATATTTTAACAATTTTTGAACATATATACATTTTTGGGGAGTTAGAAAAGTTGAAATTTTAATCATTTTTAATATTTTATATTTAATTGGTATATAGAACAAATATTAAACTTAAATGTTAATAAATTGAGGTGCAGATTCTTAAACAGACTGTTTGGATTACTTAAATACCCAAAATATTGTTTTTAGACCAATATTTTATCCGTAATCATGCGCGCAAGGTGACTATCGCATTTTTTCTCTAAAAATTATGCCCATATTCATTACTGTCCCAAATAAATATATATCAATATAAAGGTTTACAAATGTGTGTACTGTAAGAGAAATAACAGATAATTTTCTAGAAAAAAAGTGAGTTTGTGAATTGCATTGTTTCAGAGATATAAGGTATCGAATTTGACAGTTTCCCCCCATTTTTTCGAGGTTTAAGAGTCGTATGTCCCCTTAAGGGAAAATTTCTAGACCGCCTCGGACGGTATGAGAGGGTTAATTGAGAGAATAGTTTGAAAGTTGGTTTTCTTTTCAGATAGGTAACGGGCCATTACAGCGCTCGAAATCTGCTGCAGCGGGAGATCCCAAACTTAAGTCATACAATGGCTAGCGTGCTGCAGAAGGCACGTCTTTGGTTTCACGAAAGCAAATCAATTGTAACATTTCAAAGACATTTTCCCTTAGAGTATCGAAACCGTCAGTCTCCAAGTAAGAAATCCATCAATCGTTGGTGTGATCAATTTAAAGGAACAGGAAATGTGCATCATAGGAAAAGTGATGGACGACCATCGGTCTCAGACGAAGTTGTTGAAAGAGTGAGAAAGAATTTCACTCCTTAATTGCTCAGACCAACGCATAAATATGTTTTTACTCGCAAATCGACGAATTTTATACTATGAACGAAAACGTCTGTGAGCTGTTACAATTAATTTGCTTTCGTGGAACCAGAGATGTGTCTTCTGCTGCATGACCCATGTAGACACTTACGTTGGGAATATCCCGCTGGAGCAGATTTAGAGCGCCGTAACGGCGAGTTTAATATATATCTAAAAAACTGCTAAACTACTCTCTCTTTGAAAAACACCAACGAAGTTGCTACATTATAGGGCTTTTTTCATTAATTTTCTAAATGGGGACAATGCTTTACGATCACCGTGTATATCGGCGACTAGTAAATTCTTACGTAATGCTGTTGCTGATTTGGGCTAGATGTAATCGCATATCTAATGAAGTTGTTATCTGATAATGAATGTGTTTGGAAAATATTTGCTATTCAAATAAACAATGGACTTTCTTTAATTCAGAAAAAATATAAAACCTAAATATTGCATTTTTTTCTTAATAAAATAAATTCGTGATAGATCCTCCATCATATCCAGTACTAATTGATATCAAATAAATGAACTTGCATAGGAGAATTAATAAAATGTATTTAGTAAAAAAATAAAAGTCTTATGAATGAAAGTCAAATCTGCAAAAAAGAAGAAGGGAATGAAAAAAAAGAAGAAAAAAAACCTAAAACTCTCGAGATTGCATAAGCAAAATGCAGTATATTTGAATTAGTTTGATTATGTATACTTTAGGCAATTTATCCTTTAATGTTCACTAATCCAGCCGTCATCAAATTACGTATTAAATTAAAAGAGACGCAAAATGCTTCTTAGTCAATTGCATTCAAAATCGCTGACAAAATTCCAAATCAACTATCTATACTTGAGGTCATCTAAATTATTCTGCAGTAAAATTTAAGTGTTCAAAAATACAATTATTCCTGTAGCAAT
>BGPR01012573.1:33416-44442 GCA_013235015.1 Araneus ventricosus | reverse complement strand
TTCTAATTGCCTTACATTTGTAATATATTTTCTTGAAATAGCTGGATGTATCTCTGTATAATTTTTTCATATTACTATATTTCAATCAGCTAATAGTATTTTTTTCTGAATAATTTCTTTAAATGTTTCATAATTATTGATCTTTTCTATATGTATGCTTGCTTTATCAAATTATATTGGAAGTTGCTTACCAAAGAAAATTTAAATGTAATAATTGGCTTTTTTAAAAAAGGATATTGAAAGAAATTGGAAGTTCCCTATATTAAAATATTGGCTTCATCTGGAAATTTCACAACTGTGTTTTCTATTCATTATGCTTTTATTATTTATATTTTTATCCAAAATATCTATATTTAATTCTATGTATATGATAAAAATTCAGGATATTTTATTTCATCATACAAATTTATGAACCTGCTATTTTAAAGAAGCAGAATGAAATTTGGAATTCTCAGATTACTATACATTTTTTCTAATACTAAGTTTTAGGAAAAGGAAAAACAAATGTAAAATGAAAATTTAAATTTTATTTTTCAAATTTAAGTTCAGTTTTCTTTTCTATTTAATTGCCATTGAAGTCTTAAAAGTTCATTAAGCTATTGAAATTATTATTTTTGTTTTAATGGATCTTTTTTACATAGTAGAGCAATTTTACAACTAGAAATTTCATTTGTATGCTTTGCTAAGTAATAAAATATGCTGTTTTCCATTTAACTGTGTTTTTTGTGTTTATTTTCAACATTATACCTATTTATGCATATACATGCAATAATGGTGAGTACATGCTACAAAATTTCTTCATTTACAAAGCATCAACATTTGCTTGAGAATCATTTCTCCAAATATCTTTTTCATGAACCCGTGGTAAACTGCTAATCAGCTGGATATTTTATCATAACATATTAAGTATTTATTCATTTGTTTACTCAATCTTAACTTCAGTTAAGAATGTGAACATGTGTTCCTTTTACGGATTGTATTATGTGCTTTTAAAAGTGATGAACAGTTAAATTTCTATGCATTGGCAAATAATATATATTGATAATTTATAAAGAGTATTTTTTAAGACATTGTGGGTATAGATTTTCAAGTCTATTTGTTAAAATATAAGGTAAGGTATTTCTTGCATCTTAAAACTAAAGCAATCTAGCATTTTATAAAAATTTCCATTTTTAAATTGACATAACAGTTTTTCACAGTGAATATCCATATAGTATTTATAAAAAATAACTGACCATGAATCAGTAAAGCTAAATATCCTTACTAATGAAAATGTAAATCTACAATTAAAGATCACATTCACGTAAAAGTATAATTCTATTTCAGTTACTCTGATTCAACTTTAATTTGTTTAGTGCAGTTGCCTCAGACAACTTTTTGAATAATATTTATTATTAACTTTTACATTGAGAAAATTCTCAATAAATAAATATCTGTTAATATTATTTTAAATATATTTATTAAATATAATAATATTTAATACTACCATCTGTTGTTCATCATGTCATGTTTTGATAATGATTTGAAATTACCTTTAAATAGTTTGCTTCTAAAAGTAGTTAACTAAATAGATTGCCAGGACATTTAGGATTGTAATATATGGTTATATAGCAGAAATTATTGACGCCTACTGTATTTTAAAAATGATTAAGGTACTTAAATGAAGACATCTGTTTTCCTATTCTTGGGGGAGGAGATACTTTATCTATAATGACTATTTTTCAACAAATGTTTTCATATGTAGTTGGGCATATTATTTATTATAAGAATCATGCAAAATAATTGTCCTTAAATTGATCATGGATAAAGCTTAATATCCTTACTAATGAAAAGAATAATTTCCTTAAGAAATTTACCATTAAAAAATTGGCATTCATGTGAAGTGTAATTCTATTTCAGTTATTTTTATACAACTTTATATTTGTTTATTTCAGTTGCCTCAGAAAACTTTTAACTGAAAAAATGAGGAAATGTTCAATACATGAATATCTGTTTATATTATTTTATTAAATACTACCATCTGTATATCTGTTGCTATCATGTTTTGATTATGATTTGAAATTACTTCTAAATAGTTTTCTTCTAAAAGTAAACTAAATAGTTTTCCAGAGCAATAATGATTACTAGATGTTGACCAGCAGTCGAAATTTGACCGCAGTTCATTAAATTTTTAAGTTGAACGTTATTGAGGTTCTTTTGTCAAAAATTATACCTCTATAATCATTGCATATATATATATATATTTTTGAATTTTGTTCTATTACGAATGAATTTTGAATTTTATTCTATTGCTGCTACACAATTTTCTTTCTACAACAGATGTATATTGAGCAATCTATGTATTGATATCTATTTGACAAAATATACAATGTTTATACAAAGTAAACAATGCATATTTTATTTCATTTAGTTTAATGTATTTGTAATACATATTATATATAAATTCTTTAGCGATAATCTCTACTCTGTGCGACTGTTTGACCACAGACTAATATGTGTTTGACATTGACAGATTTAAATCATCCTCATTTTGTATTTCACTCCGAAGAGTTTTTTTTATAAATAATCTAAATAAACTCCCTCTTGGAGTGGATTTCAATGCAGGGGGATTAAATCAATTACAAATCATTCACTCCGCTAATTTTTTATAGTGTGTGAACGTAAATAATGAATGTTTTATTTTATTTAATTTAATGCATTTGTAACACATATTATACATAAATTTTAACTTTCTGTACTCCTTCTCCATATGAACTTTAACTATGCCAAATCTCGCACACCTTCGTGCTCGCAATGTGCTTAAAAAGGGGATACAAAGTTTTTTCTTCACGTATTAATATATCGATGATATATGGTTATATTTTTTGAAATTATTTACTTCTGTATTTAAAAATGATTAGGTACTTAATTGAAGACTCATCTGTTTTTCTATTCTTCAAGGGGAAGAATTAATTTATCTGTAATGATTATTTTCCAACAAATGTTTTCATATGTAGTTGGGCATATTATTTATTATAGGATTTATGCAAAATAATTGACCTTAATTGATCATAGATAAAGCTTAATATCCTTACTAATGAAAATGATAATTTCCTTAAGAAATTTATCATTTAAAAATTGGCATTCATGTAAAGTGTAATTCTATTTCAATTAATGTTATACAACTTTTTTTTTGTTTAATGTAGTTGACTCGGGCAACTTTTAACTGAAAAGATGTTCAATAATTGGATATCTGTTTATATTATTTTATTAAATATTATAGTATTAAATACTATCATCTGTACATCTGTTGTTCATCATGTCATATTTTGATTACAATTTGAAATTACTTCTAAGTAGTTAGCTTCTAAAAGTATTTAACTAAATAGTTTGCCAGAGCAATTAGGATTATGTTATATGGTTATATTTCTTGAAATTTTTTACTTCTGTATTTAAAAATGATTAAGTACTTAAATGAAGACTCGTCTGTTTTTCTATTCTTGGGTGGGAGGAAATAATTTATATATAATGATTATTTTCCAATAAATGTTTTCATATGTATATTATTTATTATAGGATTTTTGCAAAATAATTTACCCTAAATTTATAATGGATAAAGATTAATATCCTTACTAATGAAAATGATAATTTAGTTAAGAAATTTACCATTAAAAATTGCATTCATGAAAAAGTGTAATTCTATTTCAGTTATTTTGATACAACTTTATATTAACTTATATTCGTTTAGTGCAGTTGCCCCAGGCAGCTTTTGGAATAACATTTATTAATAACTTTTAAACTGAAAAAAATGAGATTTCTTTCTAATTTTTACGAAAAAAATGTTTAAAATAAAGTTTATTAGTAAAAGTTAAGCAAATGGGAAAAATAAGCATGCATGAAAGAGTAAGTTAACCTGTATTTGAGATTTAATAATGTATTTATTAATTTTAAAAAAACATGCACAAAAACAACAATTTTTAGTGCTAATAATAAGATAATGGAAAAACTATACACAATTCAGCATAATATAGTTTTTTCTAATATATTTTCAATCTGATCTTTTTCAGAAATATCATAAATTATTAAGGATTATTCTCATGCATCTCCATATTAGAATGAATTTATATTCAAATTACACCTGTGTCCAATCTAAAAAATATTAAGAGAATGAAATTAAGTTCCCAACTACACATGAAAACAATTGTTGGAAAGAAGTACAATCGTTTATCATAATCCTAATTGCTCTGCCGAACTTTCTTGAAATAATTTCAAATTATCAAAACACAAGTAACAACAGATTCAACTGAAATCTACCCATTACTCCGATCAGCTGTGTAGGCGATCTTCTGCGCCATCTCCGATCCGATAGATAAGTCTTCAGTCACATGTATTACAAAAGTGATGCAATCATTCGAAAACGCATATCACAACAAGAGGGATGATTCACCGAAAGACAATCGTACAAGACCAATAGCAGTAGAAACTGCTATTGGGGGAAAATGTGAATCACAGAGAAACGTAATACGAGGGAAGAAATAGTTGGTACTTGCGGTTTCACGTTCTAGGGCACTGCAACTTTTCATGGCGCCATCTATTGTCAGTATATAGAACTATAAACTAAAACTTGGAAAAGTTTATTAAAAAATCAAATAAAAAAATTAAAACACTTTACTTTTAATTACAAATGATTAAATCACACCTTTTTGACAGTAGTATTCATCACTGGTATTTGTGATTTTTTGATATTACGTAGAAAATAACAGTTCGTCAAATATTCGTCATCCCTATACCGGAAAACGGTTCGTAAATCCAAAATAAACAAACCAGAAAACTCGTTCATAGAAAGAATGGGCAAGTTTTCTGTTTTGTTCATTTATATTAAAATGCCGGAACTACGCAATTCCGGTGTAATGCTAAGTCAAAGGAATCTTCAAAGCGGAAGTCCAAAAGCCTTCCAAATAAAGTCAAGGTTTTTAATGTAATTAAACAAAAACAGAAAACTCGTCCATAGTGACGGATGGAAACCTTGACAAAATTCCCCTGCCCCAAAAATTGGACTGATTTAAACAAACTTATTTCCTATGAAAGCTCATGACACCTGTCTTCCCCCACCATCCATTAACGAGAGAAACCGTAAGAACGTTGTACATTCTCTATGACAGAATTCCCTAGCCCCAACCACTGGACCGATTTCATCAATTTTTATTTTATATGAAAATTCAGGACCCTTGCCTTCCCCCACCATCCATTAACGAGAGAAATCGAAAAAACTTTCTATATTCTCTATACAGAGTTCCAGACGAATTTCATGAAATTCCTCAGAATATAACTGACGAGCAGTACGCGCACGGAGTTGCCCGTGGAATCGGGACTTCAACAAAATGAAAAAAACGCCCACAATGACATGAAAAGGTTTTGAAAATAAAATCAAAACAAAAGATGCACATTATTGATTTTCCCGCTTATTTTTTTTTTGCGATAATGACATTTTATTTGTAGAAAAGTTAAACCAAAACAATATTAAAAAATTGCAACGTGAAAATCATTATTATACTGCAAGCCATAAGGAAAAGTATGCAAGATGAATAAATACGTTAAGATACTGCCGAAAATAATAAATCAAAGTCATTCAATTGAAGGTTATGACATCACCTGCTCCATCAGCCAATCAAATTGCTAGCTACGTTCCGCTAAAGTGTCGCGGGAGGAAGCTGGCTTGCGAAAAATAACTTTCAACTGCCCAGTAAAAAATTAATTTAAAAAAAACGGGAAAAGATATTTTAACCGCTCTTGTTTTAAATCCAACAGAACCGTTCTAGCTATAAGTAGAAAAAAATTGAAAATAATAGTGTTACTAGATAGTCGGATGCGAGAATTTCAAGAAATCCAAATAAAAGATGACCATAAAAGTGACTATTTTTCAAAAATTTCTCAAAATTCAGTAAATTACGTTAGATGTACGAAACAAACTTCAATAGAACGGAAATCGTTTACTCTTTCCGATGGTGTATCTATTTGCTTCGTACACTTATCCGAAATCATACTATTGAGAAATTAATGCGAAAAATCACCCAAAACAACACAAAACATTAAATTAAAAAAATTCTAGATTAAATTTTAAAATTCTGGCTGCGAGGTGCATTGAGTCACCATTACGACTAACTGTGTGCCAAATTTCATGGCTGTAAGTGTGATAGATTCGTCTGGACATCGCACGCACACACAAACATTGCCTTTTATAAGCATAGTAGCCCATTTCCTTTGAACAGTCCAGATTCCAAGACTCCGCTGTTTTTAGTTTCGACGCGTAATAATTTTTTTTCTCGCTATGAAACGAAACTTGATCTCTGAGCAACATGATTATGTTGCATCATTTAGGTCAGATTTTGTTCCGTGACGTTTAGCTAGCATGACTTTTAGTCCACATATCCATACAGAAATGCATAAAATTCTATAAAGAATTTATTTGAAATGAATTAATATTTTACTTAAATTTTAGTTGAAAAATGTAAGAACGGTTACTGTTGTTTAAATATCGAATTATAGAGTTTTTGCTACTGCATCGAGTTATAGAACTTTTGCTATTTAAATCTAAGTC
Source organism: Araneus ventricosus (assembly GCA_013235015.1). Lineage (NCBI taxonomy): Eukaryota > Metazoa > Arthropoda > Arachnida > Araneae > Araneidae > Araneus > Araneus ventricosus. Next base: position 37,865 of record BGPR01012573.1, on the reverse strand, counting down.
AAATTAGCAAATAATATAAAAGAAAAATCCCTTGTACACGCTCAAATAATTGAAATAAGAATGCTTGTTGCAAATACGATCCAATTAGGTGATTAAATAAATTCGTTAATCCAGGGTTTAATTCTATAGCTACCATTTTGAATGTTTCTTAACCTAGCTGCCAAAAATTTGCAAAATTCAGGCAAATTTTAAGAGGCCCTTAACTCGGAATCTTAGTGCACTTCCATCGTTCGTGCGTGATTTGTTACAACCGAGAATTATTACTCAGTTAAATTAAGTATGTGTCATATTGTAAATTAAGGCATTTACATAACTGGGAACAACCACTATTTTAGGTGTTTCCTGTTTTAATATTAAAAATTGAACCTGATTATGAGCTGCTCAAAAGACTGTTTAATACGAAATGATAAATTGGGCTGGAAAAGAGCAGCATTAGAGTTTTTTCCTGTTATCTTTTGAGAAAACAGCATGTGCAATGCATGTCTTGGAAATTCTTTCTATATGCATATATCTGTCCAGATAATAGGTATTGTACTCCATTTTCAAATAATTAAGCACCAAACAGGTAATTTTGTAAGTCATTAAATATTTATTATGTGTCGTAATTTAACTTTGAATATAATAATAAAGTAATTTTTATCATTAAAATTGAAAAATCATTTAATAAGCACGTTTATGAAAATCCCAAAATATGCATAAATGGACAAGTCCAATTTAACATGCGCCAGATCCACGTACGCGGCGAATCTTCTGCGAAATGAACCCTTGATCCTCCGATCTCAAAGCTGAGGCAGCTCTAGCTGCTCTCACTCTCTGTGCTTCTGGGTTCTACACTTAACTAAAGCATTTTCTTAGGGTTTGCATAAATTTTGTGAAAATTTCGACATTTAAAATACTTCCAAAGTAAACATTTCAAATTTAGTGGCTAAATAAACAAGGCCAAAATTTATGTGGGTTTGGCAAAAATTTCCTTCTGGGTGCACTTTTCAATACAAACCTACGAAACGAATCCACATGTGAAAACCAAAAATACAACAGCATTAAAATTCGGGAATGTTGTCCAAAATCTGTGAAAGGGTTGACTGTATATTGGTCTGTATAATCGCATACCTGGAAACAAAATAACTCCTTAACACAATGACTTAGATGAATGAAATTTGGTATGTGGTCTTCTAACCTTAATTGTAGACTTGTATCAAATTTTTGTTTTAATTGCTTAAAAATGGCGTTCAAATTGCATATTCAATTTTCAATACTATGACGCAAGGCCATTTTGCGTCTTGGCGATACTCGTGACCATAGCGCGCGCTGAAGGAAACTCATGGATATTCATTGCATTCTGGGTTACAGTAGGTTCGAATTTTTTTTATCCACGTGGGGGGAGGGGAAATGACACCTTTTTGGGAAGTATACGAGAAAGTTTAGGGGAGACCACTTCCGCTGGTTTTAAATGCACGTTCGCATATCCTCATCTTTATTTCGAAATATGTCGAAGTTTCGAACCAATTGCCTTCCATCCGGGATATTAAAAGCACTCTATACACTATATTAAGTATCTCCACTATGCTGTCTACTATATTTCGGTGTAATTGACATTGCTTTTGATTTGCCACGACGCGACGGTCCAAATTCGGCAGCTCCCTTCTGGTCAGTCGTTTATCTAAGGGGTCTATTCTGGTACCCCCCGGTGGGGGGGGTTCCGTTTGTAATCTCCGGACCCCACCCCAACCGGGGGTACCAGAATAGACCCCCAAATCAAGCATGTCAAACTGAAGGACTGACTGACTATGGTTAAACATAAAAGTTCCAAATTTATGTCAGATGAAAAAACCACTATAGTCGTTTCTATAGAAACATGGCATTTCGAAAATGTAAAGATAAAACTAAAAGTTTTCCGCCTGATATTTAGTATCACTGTTCCCCTACTTTTTTTCTTTTGTTCTTCGAGAGAAATCTCTTTCGAAGTGATTACTTTCAAAACTTACAAAAGGTGAATCTCAGTATTTCTGAATCTTAAAGCGACTTGTTTGCTTTCGTTAAGTGAGTCTTTTTAATTACCAAACGTGGGAAGAATTAAAAAAAAAAAACGAACTTTTAAATTTTTACTTACTTGGCCTGTGAATATTTTTAAAATGCAATCACTTTAGCTCCACTGAATATTGACTTTAAATCGAAATTGTACTGGACCTCATTTATCTCCGTTTGTATACAATAAGGTTCCTCTTCTGTTTTTTGTAATAAAATCTACGAAGGCAAAGAAAAGTTCTTAAGAGTCATAGAAAGAATGTTCTATTCAGAAGCCGCCCAGGGTCGCTTTACCAACTGGTCAAGGCAACAATATGGCGCCCCTGCCCCACATATCCAACGTATTTTTTTAAATTTTATAATCTCTGTATTCGAAATACAAATAAAATTTTAATTAGAAATAGGCATGTTTTGCTTTTATATATGACTACTATAATAAGAATTTTTAAACTTCAGATATATTTATGATTATAGTACAGAGGCCATTGAAAAGCAAAAATAATATATTCAGTAAATTTATTTTTGAAATATATGTCTTTATTTCTCAAGTCCATTAAACCATTTTTTTAGTTCATACTCCCACTTTGGCGCCACGGGCAGTTGCCCGGGCCTCGGGCTGCCCCTGGTTCTATTATGGGAAAGAAATCTGGTTTAAAGAAAATATGGCAATGAGTGAGAAATTATTTCAAATCCAAATAACGGGTCTCTTGGCGATAGGTAAAACATAAAAACAGTTTCTACGCTTGCTCTGAATATTTTGATAGGTTGCCCACCAATCGACATTAAGATCAAAGAAGAGGACAAAATATGGCAGCAACAGCAAGATCTTAAAAATTTGGAAAAAATTGAAATCTCTATCAACTTTGATTAGTGGAAAATCACCTCCATACTTTGGAGAACTTTTATCGAAAAAAAAACCACTACTTTGGAATAAATATCTTTACAGATGGTTCTGAGTTGGCTGTACAATAGTTGTTTTCGAAGATGGAAATGAGAAGGAACATGTAATGATTAAATAACGAAACAACAGTATTCACTGCCGAAATGGTAGCAATCAGAGAAGCAGTTAATTATTGTAAACGAAGGCAAATAGCTAAAGCCAATATTATTTCGGATTCAAGATCAATTTTGGCTTCATTAGATGAAAATAGGAAATTTATGCTGGAAATAAACCAGCCGGAGTGGTCTCCCCTAAACTTTCTCGTATACTCCTAACACATGTAAAGAAAAAAATAAGCTAAAAGGCAAGAAAACGAACAAGAACCCCTACTGCAGTGGAGGAAAAAAATAAGCGAAACGTCATACCACGATTTCTGAAGGTCGTCCAACGCGGAAGTGGAATTAGAAGTCATCGTGATTAATAATAGGGCTGGGTGTAAGATAAAGAAAACGAAATTTGCAATTTGAACGCCTTTTTTTAACCGATTGACACAAAAATAGGACACAAATCTACCATTAAGGTAAGAAGGCCGCTTCCAAAATGTCATTTATCGCAGTAATTTTTACTTTCTCCTATGCGAAGTATACAAAGAGAAAGCATTGTAATCGTCAAAAAATTCAAACTCGTTTAAAGAAGTTATTGCGTTCAAAAGTATGCGATTATAGAGACAGACAGTCAACCCTTTGACGGATTTGGTCCAAAATTTGATACAAACCTACATTCCTGACGATAACCAGCGGGAGTAGTCTTAATGTGTGGTGGGTAAACACCCAGTTGGTAGGTAAATATTTTTGGGGTATTTGCCCAAGGCCTGGTTATTTTGAAAAAAAAAATTATGAATGGTGATTTACAATGAAACGTATAAAATTTATGAATGCCCAAAAACTTAATATTTTGCAAAAAAAATTTCGTATGTTCGCAATTTTTATGCGCGCTGAGGTACCACAACTTCATTTAACGTTTTTGAGTACGAAATCTTACTGTAGATATCACACAACATTTCACCATACAGCTGATTAATCACAGACGTCCATCTGGAGAATCTCAAAACGAAGTTTCGTTTTGGGGGTTGCCATAATTTCCGAAGTGCGTGTTCGCAGCTCGCTACAATTTCCTTCGTAGACCGCCAAGGTCAAACATCAACCATACTTACTTGAGTAAAATAAGCGAAACGCTCGCTAACACACAGTATGTGCATTTTCAACTAAATATGCAATTTGAACACCTGTTAGGTAGATTCCTTATAGGAAGTCTACCTATTGCAATGGTTCTCATGACACGACTTTCGGAAAATTTCTGCAGATCTTCATCGATCATGACCCCTAGAACCCAAAACCACCCTTCGTTATCATTACATTGCTCTATCCTTACCATTCCCGGCTGGTTAAAATTAAATCAAATTACTCAGTTATCGTGAATACTGTAGGAAGCTACGTTATATATATATATATATATATATATATATATAAACTTTTAACGAAAAT